>JABSTQ010007891.1:0-29069 GCA_013358835.2 Ixodes persulcatus
AGCTTCGACAGGTGGGCGGCATCCTGAACACGTCGGGACTCGTTTTGGGACTCGTTTCCGCAGCGTTGAAACTCGGAAGAAGGTTGCCGAGGTTCCATTCTTAACAGCCCCTCCGGGCCAGGGAAACCTCGAAGGGCCGGTGGTACAATCGCTGGCCTGAAGAGGGTGGGCTTGGAGTAGGCCTTGAGAAGACGCTGCAAGCACCAAACAAACTCCCAAACCTCTCAACGGAGGCATCAGCGGAAACGTCCCCCACAACACCACTCCACACCGCAGTCAACGCTCGGAATTCGACAAAGACCCGCCAGGACTGGATTACGGATACCAAAATTTGGTACAATTCCGGGTATCGAGACCCCCTGTCGCCAAAAAAAAACTCATTTTTTCCAACGAGGTCACTAAGAACAAAATACAAAAGACAAAACCCTTCGCAATTTGTGAGGTCATTTTGGGCAAAGTGCCCCCCCTTTGATCCTCATTCCCGTGGATGACGAAGACCTCTGAGATCAACCCTACTAATTTTCGTGATGTCAGAAAAATCTGCTCAACCCATCGGCATTGCCGTTAAATTTGCCTTTCCTTTTTCTTACGCTGAAGTCATAGTGATCGATTTTCACGTGATTTCTAGACGTGAAAATGCGGTCCTTATAGCGCCGATAAAACAATCCGCCTTTTTCATGCCCCGTCACATTGGTCCTAGCAATCTCCTGAGCTGTAGCGCGAAACCCTGACACACTAGGGTCGCTCTTCTGCTCGACTCTGTCTACTCGTAGCAGAGGACCAACGTTTACGCGACGCCGGAGCTACGAGAGATCTTTCACTGATCCCGTCTTCCTCCGCCTTTTCCGCCGGCGCGTTGGGACGGCGTACGCTTTCTAGTGCTACGAGGTCAGGCTGTTCTACAACCTGGTCCCTCTCATCCCGGTTTTCTGCCTCCAACTCTGGGAGTGCTTGCTCCCCGTCAGCTGCCTCTGGCTCTGGATCCCTCGTCAACAAAGGGGCGACCTGACGCGATTTGGACCTCGTACACGACTGTACTAGCCCTTTTCCCAGTTGTTGACCCCTTTCGCGCAGCAGGAAATCTGACCGGTTAGAAAACAAATAAGGATATTCCAACGGGACTGTCTGCGAGACAGCCGCCTCTGTCACTAGCTCTCCGAACGGGCCAGTTATCCTTACTGTCGCCATAGGCAGACAGACACTGTGCTTTTCAAGCAGCTGCTTGATCGAAACCACCTTTCCAGTAAAATCGGATGGCGTTACATACGACGGATGAACAACGTCCATCGTCGCTGCACTGTCACGAAGCACCCTGCACGGCTTTCCGTTTACCTGGAGCTCGTGAAGATAGGGACGAAGGAGCTTCAGGTCCTCGTCACTACCGTTCACGTACGAGAACACCACCCGCGGTTTCTTACATCTGGCCGCTGTGTGTCCCGGCTCCTGACAGCTGTAGCACAGGAACGGCTTCCTTGCCTCGAACTGCCCTGTTGGGCTTTTCCGCGCCTCGTCTCCGTTCGAGTGTTCTGCGCTCTTTTCTGGGACCTTTTGTCCTGCTTCGGGCTTCTCGGGCCCGTTTTCTCGCGAGCCGTTACCCTGTCGGAAGGTCTTGCGCTGATCGCTGCGGCCGGATTCGCTTTCCTCTCCGCTCAGCTTTCTACGCGTTGCGTACTCTTCGGCTAGCTCAGCGGCCCTTTCGACAGAGTCGACTCCCACCCTGTCCTGCACCCAGAGCTTGACTGACTGCGGAATGCTACGAAAGAACTGTTCGAGGCACACACACTCGACTACCTTGTCTCGGCTTTCGTACACTTTCTCGCTCTTCAACCCATTCTATCAGGTTGGTTTTAAGCCCGTACGCGAATTCCGAGTAGCCCTCGCTGCTCTTTTTGGATGCGTTTCTAAACCTTTGACGGAACGCCTCGGCAGAAAGGCGGTACCGCTTCAAAAGGCTGGACTTCACCTTGTCGTAGTCGTCCGCGTCTCCAGCACTAAGGCGCGCGACAACCTCTGCAGCCTCACAGGGCAACAGAGTCAAAAGCCGTTGCGGCCACGTTTCTGGGGCGAAGCTCAACTTCTCACATGTCCTCTCAAAGTTAACTAAGAATAGGCCCACGTCTTCCCCAACTTTAAACGGCTGCATGAGCTTCTTCATTTGATACGACTCGGTCTCACTTGCTCGTACCGGAGCCCCAACTCTACTGTTCTGCGAGTTTAATCGCTGTTGTTCAATTTCGAGCTCTAGCCTTTTCAGCGCTCGCTCCTCTGTCGCTGCAGTCTGTGCTCGTTCCTCTCTCGCTGCAGTCTGCGCTCGTTCCTCTTTCGCTGCAGCCTGTTCCCGCTCTCGTTCCTCTTTCGCTGCAGCTTCACTCTTAGCGTTCTGAAGCAGTTCCCACGCAATTTTAATTTCCTCTGCTTCCGCGCTCTCTGAAATCGCTTTACTGATCTCAGATTTCTTCATCTTTTGCTCCACCTCCACACCCAATTCTTCACATAAACAGAGTAAATCTGTTCTCAGTAACCTCATCAGATCCATGATCGCTGCTCTTTAGCTTTGGCTTTGTTCTAAAACTTGTCGCGAGGTTGTACACAAACCTAGCGCACGAGTTAAACACTAAGGATTCCCAGCAGTTCAAAATTAATTACCCATAATCTGAAGCCTGGCGAATCCCAAAGCAAAGTCCAAACGCTCACCCGCGGATGTAGCACGATGTCGCATGGTCCGATCCCAACCGCTGCCAACCAGTTGTTCGAGGCGGGGCTTAGGCCGCACGTCCGGGAGCTTCCTGGCTCGTGACGACGACCATTCCCCGAAGTGAAGAACCCAGGGGTCCCGTGGAGGTGGGAGAATTGGTAACGTAACGAACGGTTTAATTACATGGTAGCGATACAGTCGTCAAATCCGAGAGAACAAATGGAGCTCTCACGCCCCGCCTTATATAGGGGTCCGTTTTCTCCCTCTCTCTCCGCCAGGGCAGCAGGTGCGACAGCCACGTGCCTTGCAGCTGGGTCCGCCGCGTCGCAGTCAGAAATGAGTCATAGCCAAGGTTCTCCGCAGTTAGGCCAGGCCTCTCTCCCCTTCCGGAGCGCACGAACCCACACGCACACACACACACGTCCCGTTGACGTCACGGACGCGTTGAGACACGTTTTGGGCAGCCTTCGACAGGTGGGCGTCAGTCCTGAACACGTCGGGACTCGTTTTGGGACTCGTTTCCGCAGCGTTGAAACTCGGAAGAAGGTTGCCGAGGGTTCCATTCTTAACAACGGGTTTCTTTAATTTTTCACCGACTCTATGTTATGTTAGTCATCGTGAAGCTCATTAAATATCTTCGGCACATAATAAGATCTTACGCTTTCTCCATAACGCGTTCTTCTTCTGGGCACTTCAAACCGTTGATTGCTCCTGAAAGACCTAGACACATACTTTTGATTCTTAAAGGAACTGTCCCAGTAGTGCCTGGTAATAATGGTGTGCTTGAACAGAGTCTCAAAATTAGGCAACCGAAACGATTTAAACAAGTTGTCCTCCGCAAGAAACTCCGAGTTGTAAGCTATGCTTCTCAGCATACCTCTCAAGATGCCATCAATACAGGTATGCCATCATCTCGGACAGTTCCCAAATAAAGTAATGCCACACCTTAAAGGAGTACGGAAACCAAATTCTGGAGCTCATTTGTTTGTTTCAACCCAACGCAGGTAGCAGTAGAAGCACGGAAACCTAAATATTGCGCTAGAAAACGCAAGATAACATATTTTAAAGTGAATTAAACGATAATCAAAAACCACCTGGTAGTTGGTTATGAAGCTTCAATGGAATGTCGTGACGACAACATGCCTCTGAAAGCAGCGCCACAGCGGTATGTCCACTCACTGGTATAGATTGCCTAGGCCTGAACGCAATACCGAGGCGTCTTGGTGGAAAGAGCCAAAACGAAGTGAGCCACCGTGGTTTCAGCTCTCGCGCGACGCGCAAACGGGTGCGCATGGCTCGTTGACGCTTCGGTCAACAAGCCAAGAACTGACTCCGACTGTCGCCGAACCGCCCGGGCGGTTCGGCGACAGTCGGTTCTTGGGCAGGCGGGTTGAAGAGACTTTCTTGGGCACGAGGAACCTCCGGCGTTGTCGGCGGGGTCATGGCAGTGACCACCGCGGCTGCCCTTGGGGCGAAACACAAGCGCGATAAGTTCCCCTTGGATCTCGTCAGGCTTGGCGTGGCCGCCCCAGCCCGGCGGGATTCGGCGGACGTGCAGCCGGTGCAGCGGCGGGTCGACGGAGCGAGGTGATGTTTACGCGAAGATCACGTTCCCGTACTTCGGGACTCCCGGAGACCGGAGACGTCGTCGACCGTGCTCGCCCGAGGTTCGCAGCAGCCCCCCCCCCTCCGCCCGCCGCCGCCGCCGCCGCAAGAGGTCGATTCCGTACGTGCTGTTCGGCAGGTGCTCTGCGGCAGAAGAACATTTCGTGCCCATAATTACGGTCAAAATAGCACCCGTAGCACACCCCACACAAGTGAGTATGTTCAATTCGATTATCTTCAACGTGTGTCCACTGCGGTATTGTTTTCGGAACACGGGAAACAATCTAAAACTCCTTGCGCCGTACTATCACAGTCTCCTGTACTGCATTTGTACCTTTCTAGTTAATTATATCTGAATTAGTTAGTGTTTGTTTCTGAACAATAAAGTTGCGTTGGACACCCCTGTGTTGTTTCTTTTTTATCAAATAAAGTTCACGTATACAAACCTTGCTGCCCAGAACGGAGAAACGACAGTGCGACGTTTTTCTTCGCCGGTGCCGGTACGCGGTCGAAGTTGGAATTAGCGACACTTTTCATCGCTCTCGCGTCTTACGCAGCTCTGGAGAAGGAGACGAATCATTTCTTTGCCTGAATATATTTATTGCGCGCTGCGCCAAATTATGAACAATACACAGCATTTCGCTACATTTTATTTTACCGATCACCGCGAAACCGCGCAGAAACCGAGACCGTGCATTGGTTAGGCCTATCCCAACTACACCAATCAGCTCAGCTGGACCTGGGCGCGTTGGAGTAAACAAGACGAAATCTGGTTATATGCAATAACAGCACCTAAAAAAAAAAAAAAAAAAAAAAAAAACGCAACTGACCCCATTCGCGAGGTTTACGACAACGTTCACGCTGCCGTCTGCAACCAGCGACGAACCTGACGAATCTCCGAATCTGTCCGAATCCGAATCTCCGGTGATTCGTCCCATCACTACTGTTGACGTCTTCGTCTTCGCTAATGTCATCGTACCCACTGCCGCTGCCACCACTCTCGCCATGTTGACCCGCCATCGCACACTCAAGGCAGCTGAGGCAGCTCTGAGGGTTCTGACACCTCTGCGGCTCCGCGCTCTGCCGGCTCCGCGATATCTACAGCCCTCGGGTACTTCGACAAAGCGAGATTGTAACGCGTTGACGCCTCCAAGTGGCAAAACTCGTCACTACGGTACGCTTGGTCCTCCGAGGCATGATGACGTCAAGACGTCTGCCGGATTTCCCGAGATGCATCGCGCTATTCGATGGCTGGTTTTGAAGCGCTCGCAAACTCCCGGCATTTAGAACCAAAAATATAGCCATATGCTCAAAATACGACCGTGCGATTATTCATTACAGGCTTAGCTGATCATATTGAACTCATTTCTTGATGTTTTCTCTATATTTCAAGTTTCGATTCTGAATCCCTTTAAGAACTGTACCCCAATGTCTGCATAATAAGTACCCTAATTGACATTGGGACAAACACTATAATAAATTATAATATACAAGGTACTCTTCCCATTTTTTGAAAATACTTGTAATCTGCGTGTTCCAGGATAAATCAGAATCGAACATAATTCCCATGTACTTAACATCACACACATATTGAACAGGAACACATGCACAATCTGCACAACATGACGTATGCAAAATTAAGGGCCTACCTAAGCAAACACTCCTCAGTGGGTTTTGTTTTTTAGCAATTGATATTAATAAGATTTGACGCAAACCAATCAAACAGGTGTAGCGTCATTCTGCAGCATATCTATCGAGGTCTTATATTGCATATGACAAGATAAAAAATCAGGGTGACATCCGCGTACTGATAAGGGGTACAGCTCTTAATACAAGATTTCACGTCGTTAACATAAATGTTAAATAATAGAGGTAACAAAATAGAACCCTGGTGCACTCCCGCTCTCAGCCAAGCCCTACAACTTTTTCTGTCGCCAACCAAAGTCATCTGAGACCGGTTAGTTAAAAAATTAGTAAGAAGTAAAATAAATGGACCTCTGAAACCATGAAGATTAGGTTTTTGAAGGAGCATGTTATGATGAACTGTGTCGGACGCCTTCGATACATCAAGAAACAGAGCACAGGAGATTTGATTATTGTCAAAACCAGCGTTCAACACGTCCGATAGCTCTTCCAGTAGAGGCTGTGTGCCGCGACCCTTGCTAAAACCGTATTGGTAAGATGACATAAGGTTTTGATTCTAAAAAATGAGGTCATTACGTTGAACAGATGCTTCTCCAAAATTTTACACAAAGACGTCAAGATTGATATTGGGTGATAACTCAAAATTTCCTCTAGTCCCACCCTTGAATAACGGCTTAACCGTTGCAGTCTTCAGGTTGACCGGTATGCAACCAGAAGTTAGTATTTCGTTTAGAATAATGAGTAGCACATTAGACAAGGCGTCAAAGTCTCCTCGGAGCTCACCCATCCCAATGTTGTCGAACCGGCCGGTATATAGGAGCTGAGGCCAGACATTAAAGAATACAACTCCTGCCTGTCCAAGCACGGAAGGAAAACAGACGGAGCTACGCGTCTCTTCAATGTTAGAGTTCTTTCCTCCCGGTATTTGACAATTCGCGAAAACAAAGCGAAATATACATAAAGTCGTTTGCAAGTGAGAATGTATCGCGTCCAAAACAGATCTCCGATTCGGAGGTTGCCCATACAGGAATCCCGCGGAGTTTGTTTAAAAGACTCCATGTCTTGGCAAAGTCACGAGATGATTCAAGAAATGTATTATTGTAATGTCTTGTTTTCGCCGAATGAATCACGGCGTTGGCGCTGTTTCTGGCTAACTTAAAGTCTTGTCTTAGCTGTTTACTCTTTGAGTTACTCCTGCTGCGAGCCCATGCCACCTCCTTTTGCTGCTGCCAAAATGCCAGCATTAAACCACGCAAGGTCAGGTTTTCTTTTTTTAACTCTTAAGGCCCGTTCACAATCTTGCAACCGACTACGGCCGAGAGAGACGAAACCTGTTGAAACCTCTTAAAATTTCTTAGGACGAGGGAACACACTGGCACTCTGGCGCCATTTATGCGGTGACCCTGGAACCGCATTTCACAAGAGCGAAGGTTTTGCAGGATTTCCGAGGTCAGATGTGCGTAATACCTATAAGAAAGCCTCGTTATAACGTTAAGACAAAAGATTTTTGAGCCAAGAAAGAAAGGATAATGCGCGAGACAAAAAGAAAATATGCCGGACCGCCAAGTTTACACTGCTACCCAATAGACGGCGTCAGTGTGTCCTCTCGTTGTAAGAGTTTTCAATGCACTCAGTTCTAAGAGGTCGCAAGGGTGTGAACGGGCCTTTACTTCTTTTATGCAATTCAGCTTCAAAGAATTTAGAACTTCAGTAAACCTGTCATAAAGTTCGGATGTAGTTGACGAGCCAACAAGATCCTCCCAGCGGTAACGCCTGATGAGCTCATCATAACGTTTCCAATCAGTAAAAAATAGGGCCAAGAAACTTGCCAGGGTCAACGGGGGGCGGCGACGCAGACGACCAAGTCGAGTGGCGGGGCGCGTTTCGCGCTCGTATTAATAGCTGGCGCTATCTCCTTATCGAGACCAGAGCCGTTTATTGAGAGAGTTTGGCCATACATTGGTTTGAATAGGCGAGCATCTCGGGCCAACCACAGGCCGCGAAACAGCCCCTAGCGGTGGTCGCGTGCTCTAAATTTGTGCCACGACTATACTTCGTTTCACCTTATGTGCGAGCGAAGGCAAAACTGGAAGCGCGAGCACGGAAGCTCCGTGCGTTCAGGCTTTGCTCGAGCGCGCGAGCTGGGGAGAAATGCAAAAAACGCTGGTCTCGCGCTTCTAGCTTTGGCTTCGCTCGCTGGTAAAGTGAAACGAAGTATAATTTGAGCCGTGCCGAGCGGAACTCCGCGTCTCAAGACGCTCGCGCACCCCACCCTTTGCACTGCTTTCTTTCAGCCAGACTCAGGACGCTGTTCTAGCAGTGCAGACAAAGGCATGGGCTTCAGCGCGTGGCTTTGGAAAGTGCCTCCTATGCACGAGGTCTCGTACAAACAATAGCGTTTCGCTGAGCTAGGCTCACGCGCCTGTGCCTTTGTCTTCACTGTCGACATTTGTGAGATGGAGTAGAGGTCTCCTGATTGGTCGACGCTGTGTCACAAATTTAGTTTACGCTCTAAGCGTGGGGGGAATATTCGGCGCTGGCGGCGGCCTTTGCTCCGCCTATTGTCCAAACTCTCCTAATATACGGCTCTGATCGAGACTGCTCGCGACCACCGTAGTTCATTAAAATGAACATAACCTTCTTGTAATGTACCTTAGGTTAAAAAAATAAATGCGGGCAATGATAGCGAAACTTGAAGTAACAAAAATAAAAGAAAACGTTGTTGCATAACAACGGCGCGAAAGGCGCTCCTGCTGCCGGCGGATTTCGTCTGCGTGCCGTCTGCTTTGTTTCGCTGGTCGGTTACATCCTCCGACGCTGCTCCCACGCTTCTCCCGAGCGAAAGAAAGCAGACGAAATCCGTCGGCAGCAAGAACGCTGTCGGCGCCGTCGTTATGCAACCGCGTTTTCTTTTATTTCTGTTACTTCAAGTTTTGCTATCATTGTCCGCATTGGAACCAGGAGGTAGCGCCATCTATGAATACGAGCTCCAAACGCGCCTCGCCACTCGACTTTGTCGTCTGCGTTGCCGCCGGCCGTTGACCCTGGCAAGTTGTTTCGCTATATTTTTTTCAGAAAGGGTGCTACGCTTTGTAATTTTACAGGAAAAACCGACCTGTGAAATACAGCTTTGACGAAGAGTTGATTGCTACTTGCAGGCGTCGATTTTTAAGGTCCATTTTAGAACGAGCAAGGTGACGCGGGACACCCATTTAAGTCGCACTTCGAGGCGTTGCTGAAGCATTTAGTGTCTCTATTTTTCGGCGTGAGTCAGGCCTTTTTCAATACTGGATGCAAAAATTAATTACAAAGTTGTTTTTGTTTTACACACCTGGGTCACATCACGTGTCCCTGCCTAAGTTCACAACAATGTCCTTGGACGAAAGCCAATTACGCTCGGCCAACGCCCAAAAATAATCTCCCTACGTAAAAAAAGGGTAAAGAGCGCACACAATTAGGAGAGTAAACAGTCCCAGAACATGAAGAAAAGAGAAACTAAGCCTGCCTGGGCCCGTTTGCTCGAAGCAGGTTAACTTTAACCACGGTAAAAAGTTAACCGCATGTCCCTACGAGGGTAAATTTAGGTCACGTGACCGGCAGAGCAAGGTCAGCGGGGAAACATGGTGGTGTCCTACGAACGAGCGCCGCTCGCTTTGAAACTCCGTGTCCCAAATTGCGGCCAGGCTCTTTAAATCGACCGCAAAAATCGGTTTCTTAACCTATCGCGTTACGATTTTGTACAGCGTTGGCCACAGGTGGTGCATTTTTTCTATAAAATTCGCAAAGAACGAACTTACCTGGGGAAAAAGTAAAAAAAAGAAAAAAAAGTCTTAACTCCTATGGAAACGCAGCGGAGCCACCGGTCTTCAAACCGTAGGGCGCCCTATGGTTTGAAAACCGGTGGCTTCGCTGCGTTTCCATAGGAGCTAAGCCTTTTTCTTTCTTTACTCTTCTCTCAAGTAAGTTTGCTCTTTTCAAACTTACTTAAGAGCCTGGCCGCTATTTGGGAAACGCAGTAATATGTCTTAGAAGCTGCAATATCTGGCGCGTTAGTCATCAATAAATGGTGCAGGAGGCTTTCGCTCTGCCTTACCTCACTTGACTCGCAAAGCATGAGCAATGACCTCGCCGAATTTTTTAGGCAGTCTTTCGATTCTGGCCATTCCTATGCCTAAATGAATGCGATAATTGTCGGCATGGCAAGGTCTTTGGAATACTATATTGGATAGCCTTCACTCAATCGGCCAGGTATTGATAGCATGCAGAAGCAGACAGCGTCCCAATCGAAGTATTGCTAAATTTTTCAAGAACCAAAGGTCATGCTGCGCGTGTAGTTAAACACGCTGCACTTGTTAGCGCATGCAGTAGTAAGTGTTCTAAAGCAAACGCATGAAAAAAAATTTACCTTGCACGCGCGTTTTTTTTTTTTTTTTGTAAGTTTTATAGTGATTATTTACTTCGAATCTTTTATCCGGGGAAGGCCACCGAGCGCGGAGCGTAGAATTACACTTTCAGCATCCTCCTCGATGCTTGGGTTATACGTCTATTTTCAGTAGAGCCGAATTACCCAATTTTCAATTTATGATGGTACTATATACAGTTCTTACGTGCTGGCCAACCATGCTATCGGTGTACCGCCCGCCTTTCACTGCTCACTTCGTCATTATCGTTTCTAGGACTGGACTTCGTCGTCCGCTTTAGAACTTGGAAGGAAATTTCGACGAGGTTTCTTTTTTGCAATTCAGAGCGAAACATTTAGGAATTTCCCAAACAAGGGATAATTTAGTTTTACCTTCCTCAATATCTGTACCACGAGCAACAAAAGATGTTTCTTAAGCTCAAATGAATGCCTCGCTGCGTCGCGAAAACCCGGTAGCGCGCGTTTTTAGGTCCCTCCTTTTCGGGAACTTTTTCACGAAAGTCACTTATATTCGCTACAACCAGAAGGTCACACCGCCTACCACCCCATAATAAAACACGGAGCTATCGCTCATCCAGCCCTCGTCCAACAAGGCTAGGTACTTGTTGGTACTAGTAGGGAAGGGTGTTCAACATTTTACCTCGTTTAAAGTAAACCGGCTTCGAGCAAATGGGCTCAGGTGGCAAATACCTGTCGAAGGTCATGGCCCGTTGACCCGTCGACACTAAGCCGTAGAACGGCTTAGTGTTTAAAAAAGTACACGGGAAAAGGCAAGGGTGAACTAATAGGATTGAATTAGCTACATTCACCGCGTTACAGGGGGATCCAGCGTGATTACTGCATGCGCAGATGGCATTATGCCGGGTTCTTCATTAATCCCAGCCTGAAGAAAATACACTTGTAAATAAGGTAGGATTGTCTCTGCTCGCAATCACGGTTGCTTTTGAAATTAGAATGTAAACATGTAACGTTCAGTTTGTCAAATATGCGTTTGGGTAAAGCCATATGCTTTGAAAGGGGAGTTTAGGAAATGATATTACATGTGCTCTGTGATTGTTAAATCTTAATAGAAAACGTGTGCTGGTCTGGGCCACGTACTGCTTGCCGCAGGTGCCACATGTCAGGAGGTATATTACACTGCTTGTGTCGCTGTTTAAGTTACCGTGGATTATGTATTTGAAGTTGGTATTCGTACTCTCTACCGTGGTCTTAGGTGTCATGTGTTCACACACTTCGCGTTTTGACTTTCCGCATGGGCGACGGCCAGTGCTTTCAGTGTAAGTTTTCTTAGACCTAACTATGGCGTCCCTAAAATTGCTTGAACGTCTGTAGACGACTCGGATAACGGAAGGAATAATTATTGCGAGGCATTCACTTTGCTGCAAAGTGTTAAAAGGTTTTCTTCATATGGGTGCGACGTTCGGAGGCTTGAGGGCTGTTTATACTCCTCGTAACGTCGACGAGCGCACGCGCCCGATCACGTTGATTGACGCTGGCTGCAAACGAGGATCTATACTCCGTCGCCATGCGCAACGTGGCGTAGCGCAGCGTAGTCCGGGGGCCCTAATCTGGACACTTGGCGAACAAGTCGGCGAGAAATCCGGCGGCTATGATTGGCCGGCGCCAAGGTCAAGTGCAGCGTTGGCCAATCCCGGCCTCCAAATTTCTCGCCGACTTTTTGCCCAGTGCCCAGATTAAGGGGTATTCACACGAGGGAGAAATCCCGGGGATTTCTCCCCGGCACGCGCATCCCACGACGAAAACGTCAGGCTTTGCGATGTGCAAAAGCCTCGCGTTTTCATCTCGTGATGCGCGCGTGCCGGGGAGAAATCCCCGGGATTTCTCCCTCGTGTAAATACCCCTTTAGGGCCGTAATGCGCGTCAGCGTAGCTCACGACGGAATCGAGCGTGCTCTATTCGCGTCGTTGACGAGCGCAAACCGACGATGGTGACTGTCCCAGAAGCCCTCGCGCGAGTGCCCCATTCGAGAATCCGGATGTCGGTGCCAGTCGGAATGTGTGTGACGCTCATTTCTGCGATATGAACCTACCGTTCTAACCGTGTGTCGTGTGCTCTTCTCGTGTTGGTGTGCATATAGTTAACGCTCGTGCGCGTGACTAGGCGAATGTGAGAGTGGACGTGCACTGCTCCGAGGATCCGCTATCCCCGAGGCTCGTTAGGCCTCTAACGAACCTGTGGTGGTGGGGTGCAGGCAAACTCTAGAAGCTCGATGGCGCGCCAAAGGTAGAGTAAATATGAATTAAGGGTGACCTAATGTGTGTGCTATATATTATTATGTGCTAGTCGTACGCACCGGCAGCCGTTTTCGATCGAAACAACAAACGCCCTCGAATGTACGGGAACAGCGGACCCCAGTGAAATATCTCAATTATTTAGCCGTCCAGAAACGTTCAACTGAGGTGTCTCAGCTTGTAAACGATAGTTGCGGTACCCGATGAAAGTAGGATTGAACCCTGTGTATTGTCTGTATGGGCTCTGTAAAGTGCGCAATAACTTTGAACGTGTACATTGCGTAATTTAGGCATCGTTCGCTCTCCTCGGTGTGAGTTTCTTGGATCAACGTCACAACCTGAAAGTGTACAGTCGCCGGCCATATGAGCTCCCCCGGCCAAACGCCGACCGGAGCAGCGAAAATCCCGCACGCGGCGCGTCGAGCGTTGCCGTGTTTTGGGAGCCGGGGCATTGGGACCAAACCATTTCGGTATCAAAGGGGTGGACGCATAGTTTTTATCGGGATTTCAGCCATTAGAAGTTTGAATCACAAAAGCATGGCCGATTAGATTTTCCGCCTTCGGGTGTTGGCCCAAAGTGTTCGGAGATGATCTTATAACTGCTGATAAACTGGACCTTGCTTTAGGCGTCGTTAATGCAGCAGTTTTAGGGTTTATGCTTACAAATATAAAAACCCTATGTTTGATGTGATATTAGGCATGACAACAATGATCCCTCGGCAAGCGAGAAGTGGTCGACCAGGAAGCCATCTGCAAAGTCATCGTGTAGAGAATGTCTCACAACACCAGCACATGACTTTCATGATATGATTGATACGGAAAAGGGGGGGGGGGGAGCGGTAATAACTGGGCTTAGTATAATAATTTGGTAGTCCAGATGTTCATAAAGATATTATTATGCCTACCACATCAAATATTTTTATTTAATTTTCTTAGAGCATGCAACTTGTCCCTTCTAGGAACAAACATTTGGTTTCTTGATTTTTTTTCTTTTGTATAAACAGAAAAGACCATGTCACTTCGGCCGGACTTTACACACCTCTGTGCATCTGAATATCGTCATGCTATTTTCGTGCCATTTTCACAGATAAGCACGGATGGCTTTGATCATCGAGATGATTCACAATGAATTTAAATTAAAGGTGCAACCCTATTGGTCGCTGATGATTCACGTTCTGTGTGAAAAGCCTATTTTAGACGTGCGTTGTGGTATAAAAGGCGAAAGCATTATTCCGGTTGCCACAAAGTTGCAGTGCTATGTCCCATGTTCCGCAGGAGACAAGACATAAAATAATCGCGCTTCCTGAAATTGGATAAAGCAGACAAGACATTGCTTCGAGAGTTGGTTGCGATGTGAAAACCGTCACTCGGATTGTCCGCGCTTTCCGCGACGAAGGCCGCATTCACGATGCACCACAAGCACTTCGACCATCACCTACAACTCCGGATGAGGAGCAGTGGATAATTGCAGCGGTGGTTGACAAATCCACAATTACAATGAAGGAGGTAGAGCAGGAGCTCGGACTTCGGGTGAGCGAAAAGACCCTAAGAAGACGACTCCGACAAGCTGGACTTCGTTCTTGCGTGCTACACCAGGATCCATTTTTGACATTTAGGAACCAACAACTGCGTCTTGAGTTTGCTCGGGAGCATTCCACATGGACACTGGATCATTGGAATATGGTCGTGTTCACCGACGAGTGCACCTTTTGCACTGTATTTGACCAGCAACAACGTGTTTGGCGGCCGGACTTCTGGCGGTGAGATCTCCTTAGCATAATATCCTCAGAATACAACCGATAGACTGACTGAAATAAACTGAAATAACTGAACCTGAAATAGACTGAAATAACTAAACTGAAATAGACTGATATAAACAGAAATCATAAAATGTTGGTTATTAGTGTGAGCTACTGAAAGTTAAGGAAATTTTTTTGCGACATTGTTCTTATCGGTTCTTAAATGGATCTAAATAATGTTTAAATCTGTAAAACCATTATTTGACGTGCCTTAGTTTATACTAAAGATTGTGTCCTTAACCGATGTGTCCGGAACGTAGAAGCAAAGAATGAAAGACACTAACAACGCAACGACCAAACATGTTTGAGTTACGGTGGAGTTTAACGTACGTTTTCCTGTTTTTGATAACTGTGGGACAATAATATTGCGGCTAATTGATGTTTTTTTTTTTTCTAATTGCTATGCAGTCCTAAGAAGGAGCGGCATCTTGTAGGGGGCTTGTCGCTGTGTCCAAGCAAGAGTCGTTCGTGGGCTCTCGAGAATAGGTATGGTCCCGCCACGTGTGGGTGCTCCAGCAGCAACATCGTAGGACATGCCAGGTAGGACATGCCGGTGAAACTCGCCTGCACTCCATCCCCCGCCATGACGAGGCGCACAGGAAGATGGTCGAAGCAGTTGTCCAAGAAAAACGAAGAATTACTAAGCTAAGCTTAGCAATTCTGCAAGATAAAACCGATATGTGAATTATACCTTTGAGGAAAAATTTAGATTGCGACGTACAGGCCCCGAGTTTTACGGCATTTTTAGATCGATCTTGTGTAATTCAGATATTCTGAATATCATCAAGATCAATTGGGGGGCTAGTTGGTTGAACATCTAGATGGTGGTTTAAAAAGCGCCAATGACTAAGAAGAGAAGGGGACACGACAGAGCGCTTACTTACAACTGTCGATTTAAGAGAGCTTGTAGAAAAAGACAAGGTGGAAGTGAAAAAGGATAAACGAAAGATAAAACTAAAAATAAAAAAAATTAGTTGTCTTAGTAGCACCAGTGAGTTAATTTTTATATTTACCTTTCTCTTCTCCTTTTTCACTTCCACCTTGTCTTTCTCTACATGCTCTCTTAAATTGACAGTTGTAAGTAAGCGCTCTGTCGTGTCCCCTTTTTCTCTTCTTAGTCATTTGCGCTTTTTAAACCACCATCTAAACCCTACATATCACGGACACTTTCATCATCGTACTTGGGCTCCAAAGAGGAAATAATCGAAAATATGCAGATGATTGAACTATATTTGATCGAATGAACAAAGTTTTACGAAACTGCCAAAAGTCAACAAAAAAAAATTTGCCAGAGTCTGGAAGCTTACGCCACCACGCAGAACGCGGTACGACGCTTGATGGCACGGGGCAGTTAGAAAGCCTTTGCGCTGAGAAACTGAAGAAGAGAGGAGACGAGAAGACGCGGGGACGTCAGAACGCTCTGGTTTGAATAATTATTGGGTATCCTAATGCTAGCTGTCTTTGTCTCCACTGCACTCTTGGAACACGTTTAAATACGAGAGCCAAACACCGGACGCCGGCGTTACGGGTTCTAACGCATTCGACGAGTTCAAGAGACAAAGGTTGCCGCACTCGTGGAACACGTTTGAATGCGAAAGCAAGCGCCGGACGCCAGTTTCCATGTTCTGACGCGTTCGACGAGTACTGTGGACACGAAGGCAGCTAGCTTTAGTGTCTACCCACTCTAACCCGTTCAACCGCAGCTCGGCGCTCTCGTCTTCTCCTCTGGCTCAGTTTCTCGGCGCATAGCAACACCGAAATAAAGACAGTAAGCTTAAATAAGCGATAAAATTGTCAATGAGTTGTTTATTCAATAATATGAATTTTTCACGAAGCGTAGATCCCTCCCTATAGCACCTCAGGGATTCTTCGTTATCAGCTTCGTTAGTTTTTACCGACCTGTGGAAGCAAAAATTGTACAAACTAAATATTCTAATGACATTACACTGAACAACACTTTCCTAATGAATTTTGTGTCAATTAAACCCTCTGTTAGTTTTTGACATTCTAGTTTAGTAGTTTTAGATATTTCTTGCCTCATCGTCTGGCACCAATGACGCACGACGAGGGGGGAAATGACTAAAACAACTGAGCCTTGAAGGAGGCGAACTTTCGCTAAAACGAAATAAAACGTTTGGCGACGCGGACGCCGATGTCAGCGTGACAGCAGGATCCAACACTGACCATACACAAACACGATGCAGTGTGCTACGAACCTGTAACTTTAGCGCACCCTCGCGGTTCCGATATGCCAAGCGTACAGCTCAGAGGACCCACAAATGCAATAATTAGTGTACGTACCAATTTGAGGCAGGCAGCTTTTTAAGCATTTGAGTTACGGGTACACGATCGCTATATCCCCGTATGTTAAATTATGTATTAGTTTGAAAAATCGGGCAGTGGCAATTTTAATACGTGTTTTAACCTACTTTCACGGTTGCTCTTTAACCACAACGCGCTGTGAAAATTTTATTAGCTCGAGGATGAGAAAAGAAACTCCCCTGGACCTCAAATATATTGCCGCGCGCGCAGCTGGCCAAGTCGGCAGCCGGCGTGTGGCTTAACGGTTATTGTGCCTGACTCCCACGCGAAAAGCCAGGGTTCGATTTCTGGGAGCGACGCATCTTTTGTTATTCCGGCAATCTAGTGTTCTGGTAAATTCAAGAATCCTGGTAAATTCAAGAATTCAAGAATTATTTCAGAAGCTCACGTAAAGGGCTCCGCGTGGCGAGCCGCAGTCAGTCTCGCCCCAGCGCCCGATCCTGCGGTTTCGCCGACATCGACGCCCGCAACGCTCTGCTGTTTTCTTCTTTGCCCTTTTTGTTTTGGGCACAAGTTCGCCCCATTAAACGTTTAGTTTCTTCAGTTATTATCGCCTCTTCAATTGTCATTCGTGACAATATAGAGCTTTGATCGGTTCCTTGATCCGATTATCGTATTCACGTCACCAAGTTGTATTTTAGATACAACCTCCCACTCAAAAACCACTACTGTCCTTGTAAGCACTGGCATAAAACACGACAAAAAAATTCAAATAAAATTAGAAACAACATTTAGTTTTGCGCTATCAACCCACATAAAAAAGGCGCGAACTCTTTGTTTCATATGAAACGTTTTCTCTGCAAACCACAAAGTTTTTTTTTTATCATTTTTTTTAAATATTGCTTCGCTCAGCGTTGTACAGCGTTTTAGAAATAAAATGTACAGTACCCACCAAACTTTTCCCGAACCCGCGAATTGCCTTTGATCTCATGGTAGCGCTATCCTAGGCGACCGAAAAACTACTCATGACGTAGCACTCTGAGGAACTGCCAGAGCGGGGAAGGCCGCTTGCTCAAGACCGAAATAGCTGCTGCTGGACCGGGGACAACCAGAGTAAGTTTGCTTACGAGGTGATCTAATCTTTTTGTCTCATTTAGTAGAATTCTCAATTGCTTCCTTATGGAATCACCCAACCACTAACAGTTTTGAAACCGACATATGCATGTTCGTTCGAAGGGGCGGCGATAAGTACAAATCAACCAACTGCCAATATTTTTGCTTTGTCTTCACTCCAGCGAACGGCCTCCCCGGCTCGGGTTATTTCATTGAACGCGTCATGGAGCAGTTCTTTGGCTTCCGTCAAGATATCCCTCCCTGGAGATAAAATACTGTTTGCGTGGTCCCGATAACTTAGATGAGCACGTACTGTACGTGATACAGCAAGTCTTGCACAACTTTAATTCTAGGGATGGGCCCAATAATATCAGGTTAATTAAGTATTAATTACGCTCTGTCGCTCATTTCGGGAATATTTTTGGTATTGTAATTACTCTTTCTACTTCACTCCAAAATGTATTGAATTTTAATTACTGCGCTTTGAGTATACAATTAATCAACTAATTAATTATTAATCAATGCATTTATTTATATTTGGTTACTTGACAGAATGAAAAGTAACAATCAGGAATTATGTATTAATTTTATATTTAACACACATTTCATTATTATTCACACAATTAACCTTAATTATATTTATCGAATTAATTAAAACCTTATTATTTATTAATTATTTCGATTCACCTGATGTATGTCGACAATAATTATTAAGCAAACCCGACTTGTCGATATTCTCACATAACACAAACTTACTTGGTAAACTTACGTCGTGTAACTGTCGAATGCTAATTCTTTCAGACCAGAATAGCTGTGCTAAAATTCCTTTCTTTGTAATAAAATCGAAACATTTCATAATCATGCCATAATTTTTAGAGTAGCGCTCAAAATTATGAATATTTGACAGCATATTTACAATTTGGTTGATTATTCTTACCTCGCAATGCTGTTTGCAGTCTTCCTCTTCGTAATATCCCTGATTCTCGCCCCAGCAACCATGGTACAACTTGCAAGCCTGGGAGTCCTCATCGTAGAAGTGACGTCTACCATTTGCTCTGCATCGTGGGTCTTGTTCAGGTTGAAAGCATCTCTCCGGCAAATCTAAAGATACGAGTGGTTCGTTCAGAAAGACGTGTCACAATATCTTCACACCATAGTTTAATAACGTCAGCTTTGGCATCAAACATCTGCGTGCCTTTTGTTTTACCGGATAGTTTATCCGGTTTACCGCAAACTGATGTCGGTTGTGCAAAATCGGTTTAGCCAAACAGGCAGTATACCGAATAATTGTCCGACAAGGAAGCAAAAGCACAGCAGTACCGAATTCATCTGAGCCACAACTCGTAACGTGAGTCGTATTTGTGATTACACGCACCCACGCTGGTACCACTCTTGTAATGAAGCCATGCAAGTGTTCATAATAGTTTAATGACAATTTACTTCACAGTTACCCGCTCCAACGTAGAAAACCGCCAACGGCCGCACTGTTTTTACGATCCGCGTTTCACCTCGGCGCGTCAAGTTGACAGTTTTTATTTGCAAAACGTAAATAATGACTTTTTACATCTAAAAAAATAACACGAACGGATAAACTGACATAAACCTTAACTGGTTAAATATCAAACGTACATACTGAATAAGAATGTCATCTTCCGCATGCTGTTCAATTGCAGCCTAAACTAATGCTCTTTCGCACCCAAGTTGAGTCAACAAATAACGCCGAGGCGGTGGTGTCGGTAAATAGATTATATTAAATTATATTTCACATCCCAACCTCTGAAAGCTTCGGTGGAGTGCTTTACCTGCAATTGTTGCAACTTGCGAATACCGGGTGTTTCAGCAGACTCGAAAATCGATAAAAAATAGGGTGTATACAATTAAACAAAAAATTTAATTAGTAATAATTCATTTATTTATATTTTGTTACTTGACAAAATTAACCAATGAATTATTTTAACGCTTTTTAATTAATATTATCACAATTATACTTATTCATAAACAATTAATTATTTAAAACTAAATTATATGTTAATTATTCAGATTTATCAAATGTACATCGACAATTGTTTTAAGCAAAGCCAGCTCGTCGATGTTCTCTCATAACGCAGGTTTTCTGGGTAACGTTGTATCGTGAAACCATCGAATGCTAATTCCTTTTGCCCAAAAGAGCTGTGCCAAAAATTACTTTCTTTGTAATAAAATCGAAACATTTCATAATCATGTCACAATTTTGAGAGTAGCGGTGAAAATTACGCATATTTGACAGCTTATTTATAAATAACTTGGGCATTGTTACCTTCGCAATGGCGTCTGCAGTCGGCATCATCGTAATATCCCTCATTGTCGCCCCAGCAACCATAATACAACTTGCATCTTTTGTCGCCCTCATCGAGAAAGTAACGTCGACCATTTGCTCTGCATCGTGGGTCTTGTTCAGGTTGAAGGCATCTCCCCGGCAAATCTAGAGATACGAGTGGTTCGTTCAGAAAGATGTTTCACAATATCTCCACAGTATAGTTTAATAACGTCAGCTTTGGCATCAAACATTTGCGTGCTTTTTGTTTTACCGGACAGCTTATTCGGTTTACCGCAAACTGATGCGTAAAATCGGTGTGGCCAAACAGGCAGTATACCGGATAGTAATTGCCCGACAAGGAAGCAAAAACACAGCAGTACCGAATTCATCTGAGCCACAACTCGTAACGTGAGTCGTATTTGTGATTACACGCACCCACGCTGGTACCACTCTTGTAATCAAGCCATGTAAGTGTTCATAATTGTTTAATTACAATGTATTACACAGTTACCCGCTCCCGCATAGGAAGCCGCCAATTGCCGCTCTGTTTTTAATATCAGCGTTTAACCTCTGCGCGTAAAGTTGGCAGCTTTTCTTTGCAGAACGTAAATAATGAATTTACAGATCTAAGGAGAGAACTCAAACAGACCAACTGACATAAACCTTAACTGGTTCAATATCAAACGTACATACTAAATAAGAATGTCAACTTCCTCATGCTGTTGAATTGCTATCTAAACTAATGTTGTTTCGCACCCAAGTTGAGGCAAGCAATAACGCCGAAGCGGTGGTGTCGGTAAATAAATCAAATTAAATTATATTTCACATTTCAACGTCTGATGACTTCTATGGAGTGCTTTACTTCCAGTTCTTGCAATTTGTGAATACCGGGTGTTTCAGCAAACTCAAAACTCGATAAAAATAGGGGGGTTAAAAAAAAACTTATTTCTAGGAAGAATCCACAAACCACGGCGCGCGTTATGGATTGTAGAAAATATACTAACTGCGAAACAATTATATAAAACTTATTTATTAACTTTTTAATGAGTGCAAAAACACATGGTTATAATTAGACAATTCTAAAATGATGAAAAAAAAACGCTCAATTCGGAGGACTTTCCGTACTTCGTTTCAGCTTAAGTCCCGACACGGCCGACGCTACGAAGTATCTGGAACCAGTCAAAAACCATCAAAAGCGCAAGTCTCTAGACCTTCCCTGCTCATGATTTGTCCGGCGATGATAGAACGCGCAAATGAACATGACAAACACCATGATGGCGCGCTTTTGACGCTGTCTCCTTTGTCCCATCAGCACGTGGCGTCGGTTGCGTCTGGACTGTGGTGAAACGAAGTATAAGCGTTGAATTTTTATCACAGTGTATCTACGCGCCAGCGGTGCTGCCTCCACGTGGCTCAGGCGCGAAGTTACCGCCTCGCCTCCCTTGTAGGATGAACGAACGTAAGGCGTGCATGTGCATTGCGCACCTCGGCCACCGAGAGTCAGGACCACAGGCACAAAGACGCGCTCCGATAAAACACCGAAACCCGGAACCGCATCCAAAGTGAACATGATTCCGGTACGCCGTAGAATACTGTACCTACCTTATATATTTTTGAAATTAGTTGATCAAATGGTTTTCGATGACGCTCAGCAAGATTCTAATTGGAAGCATGGGTTTAGATTCAGTAATTCGAAGCTGTTTAGTAAATTTTAGTTCAATATATTTGCCTAGTTAGTATGTTTCTTTTTAATTTCAATTCCTGACCTCCGCTGTCTCTAAATGTTTGTCCCAGGAAGATTGTTTTTTTAATCATCCTTTTTTTTACCGATTTTTGGGAGGTTGGTGAAACACCCGGTGAATTAGTGTCACAGACGCAGGTATACTGCCGCCCGCAGGGCCGAGAAAGCAACGCTCGGTCACCGACATCTAGAAGATTCGCATTCATTCTCGTCGCCTTAATTCGTGACATTTTCTGGTGGAGGTGCGGGGTACAGCATTCTATGCCCGTGAAGCGTACCCCTCCGAGGACATCCCGGCCAAGTGAGGTACTCAGCCCCGGAAGGCTACCCTTCGCAGAAGACGCCGGCGCCCGAGGAAGCCGCCGTACCAAAATCCAACCCCCGGAATCCGGACCCCTGCCGCAGAAGCCGAAGAAGAAGACCCCGACGATGACTACCCCGCACCTCCACCAGAAAATGTCACGAATGGACCTTTTCCGAGAAGCGTTTTGCGCACGCGCGAGCACTCGATGCCAAGCGGCGGAAGTCGGCACTAGAAATCGAGGAAATTCGGAAGGAGGTTGTGGATCAGCGAGTAGAACACGTAATTGCAACATATATATAATTGTATTACACAAAAAAATAAAGCGGACGGAAATAAAAACATGACGTTTGGGTGGACGCCACAGATCCCCCTCTTTAGAGTCGCGTTGGGCACGCGCCGCTGCTCGGAGAGCGAAGAAACTGGTAGCGTAGCACTCATTATCGATTGGTAGCGCAGGTAGGTCACTTCCTCGATTTTTAGTTCGTGCAGCCACCGCCCGGTGCCGTCGGTATGTGAAAAAGGTCCATTAAGGCGACGAGAAAGCGAAGATTGAACTTAAAATAAAGGTTTAATAGGCGAACTTGTGCCAACCAAAAATAAGTAACGAAAAAGCGTCGAGGCAGCAGAAAAGCAGGCGGCGATTCGGCGGCGAAACAAAGAGCGCGAGCGAGACTGACTCGACAAGGTCGCGGGTAGCTGCTTATCTACCGTGCGTCACTATCTCGAAAGTTCGGCAAAGAAGGCTCGAGTGTCGCGCGCTTGGAGCGTGGATGAACTGGCACTTTCGAGAACAACAAAGCAGGTGGAAAGCTACGTCTGGTGCGAGAATGAATGCGAATCTTCTAGATGTCGGTGACCGAGCGTTGCTTTCTCGGCCCTGCGGGCGGCAATACTATTTCAACTCTAATAACTACTAACAATTTTTAGTACTTGTTCAAAATGTTCTAATTCTTTAACCAAGAAAATCAAATGGAACGCGCAGTTCTTAGAAACATCCTGCAGATTTTAATGAAATGAATTTGTTTTTCACAATCAACGCAACTTCAGAAAGTATACTGTTATAGCGTTCTTTTTATATTTGTCTATGATTTACATGTTAACGCACATGCAGGAGAACAAAGGGATATTATATTTTTTTATGATTTAGGTAGTATATTACATTCAGTACCACATAAACGAATTTTTATAAAAGTTTCTCAACACCCACAGTTAATTGGAAATTGACCTGAAAACAATTAAAACGGTTAGGACAAGCCCCCCCCCCCCCCCCCCCCCCGATACAGTTTTCTCTTATATTCTCTTGATCTCTACCTTAGTAGGTCTATTCGGACCTTTATTTTATTTAATGTAAAAGGCGTGTACAAATAGGTTTCACAATTTTTAAACGAAGCTGTTGAAGGCACATGAAATTCATTTTTGCACCTAAGCCACAAAGTGCAAGAATAAACGTAGGTATTTATATTTAGTTAAAGTTGATAATAAAAAGTTTAGTTTTCGTAGTTGTGCTGTGTTTATAGTAAAACCTTTAAGACAGCCGTATTTCAAGACTGTTCCATTTTTATGAGAATTTTTGTAACTAACTTGGGATCGGAGAGATGTTTCTCTAAATTTGTCAGTCAATCCCGCTAATTATGCGATCGAGTCCGCGAAGATCGGCGCAAATATAATTTCCGATATGATCCAAGGCCTCGCGGATAACATTCGTAAGATAACAAGGCGGAGTTGGTAAAAAAAATTTTTCGACACTCAAAAGCGAGAGAGGATTATGTTCATCTTTCTAGGTATTTATTCATTCAATACAAAACATATGTACTTTGACACTGCCAGAATTTTGTATATTATGCTATTCAGCGTAATTGCCTCCTTACAACACCGCGAGTGAGTTGATTAAGTTTGGGCAAAAGAAAACGTCCACATATATTAAATAAAAATGACAAACGAAACACTAGAAAAAAAGAAATGATTTCAGCTGTGATTCTCGGTGCTCTTTTTATGCAAAACAAAGAAAACTGATGAGACACGTTTACTTTGCAGTGTCGCTATTTTGTTTGCGTCCCTCATATATCAAAATTATTTTTATTTCTCAAAGTGTTCAGTGAAGAATAACAGAAGTGAATTTTTTCTCTTTAGCTCGTATACATTTTGCTTTAAAGACCTTGATGCGAAGATTAAAGACATAGTATTTTTAGCGAAAACCCCAAATACACGACTATCAATTCAATTCAATTTAATATATTTTTAAACACAGCGTACAAAAGGGGGCAGGGGGAAAGGGGAAAAATCTGCAATGACGTAGTTTGACAGCGCCCCCGCCACCTACATTTTTCAACTCGGCAAGCCGAAAAAGTAAGAAAATATTTAAACAGGAATTATTTGGTTAAATAAAACAAATAACACGCAGTTAGAAAAACAATTGTAAAACGCCCTTTTTTTTATGCAATCTCGATTTGAGTGCCTTGCTCGTCGAATAAATTTAAGAGTGTTGGTAGTGTTTTGCTGAAGCATCTCTGTGCCGTAATTTGTTCTAGGGCCTTGCACTTTACAGGATCGGTCCCTGCGCACTTCGTGTGCATTATTTTTTAAAGCACAGCTCTTAGGCGCCCGTTTCCGGCTTGAGCGGCGTCGCCGTCGCCGTCGGCGTAACCGCGCGGTGCATGATGGGTAAATTCCCCCGCTAAATTTAGCGGAAAATTTTCCCCGCTAAATTTAGCGGAAAATTTTCCCCGCTAAGTTTAGCAGAAAATTTTCCCCGCTAAGTTTAGCGGAAAATTTCCTCCGCCCCCCGCCCCCCCCCCCCCCCTTTGAGGTAACGTGACCCCCAGGCCACGTGACCCCCCTCCCGAGGTCACGTGACACCCCCGGTCACGTGACCCCCCGAGGCCACGTGACCCCCCCCCCCCCCGTGCCTTCCCCTCCTCCACAAGAGCTGCGCTCTAATTCGGCGTTACACGGAGTTGTAAACGGCTTTCATTTTTTTCTAGTTAAGACACCAGTGTGTTGCAACAGATCTGTAAATTTAAGAAATGGCGAATACAGTGTAGCAAGTTTATAATTAGAATGTTTTTTTGTCTCTCTGAATTTACACTTCTAAAATTGTGGTTAGGTGTGCGGGTAATATCACCCATTGGCTAGGATGCGACTGGTTTCTCTGCAAAATCCAGGTTTCATCAAAATACGCAATTTCTTTTGTGTGCTTTTTGATCACATCTCCTTTTATATATAATTGGAAGTAGAAGTATCTTCTACAATAACTTCAAAGCAACACAAATATATTTTTGTTTCCAATCTGATTGCAATTCGAAATGAACGAAGATAGCTCGTAAAGTGGTTCATTTTGGATAGATTTCCTCTTTAGAAACTGCCGGGCTTTTTTATTCGCAGGAATAATTATGCGTACTTTAAATTAACTGATGCAGTTGTGCGAACATACCGAGCAAAGTATTTACAAACATTGTTATGTTCCGAATGCTATAGCATTAATGGACCATATCTTATTACAGAAAATCACAAATAAAACTCAAATAAAATAGAATTGTACTTTACCTTCCTTGCTCGATGCTCGACAGGCCTGAATGACGAAACTCAACACAAAAATAAACTCCAGTATTTTCTGCATCTTTCTTGCCGGTGACAAGTAATTCGAATTTTTGAAGCGTCAAAACGCAAAAAAACGTAAAAGGCCGAAAGTGTCTTCTGATACGCAGTGCAGGAGTATTTATATTATGATCATCAACGCACTAGCGCAGGCGCAGAGCACTTCAACTTTACCATTTTTGTTTTTCCCATGACGTAAATGAAAATCGCGCGTTATTATTGTATTTGAAACATACACGCAAAATTCTCTGTACGTGAACCCTAACCTTTGGGGTAACGAAGTTCACGTTCGAAAACTTGAGTCATGTCTGCCTAGAGGGCAGCTGCTGTAAGTTTCATTGATGTATTTGTTTTTGTATTTTTCAGAGGTAAAGTACACAACGGCGCCTGAGCAAGTGTAACAAACGTATTAAAACGGTAATTATAAAACTTTTAATTTATGAAAACGTTTCCGGAACACATAGTTGTCAAGTTAAATTTCATAGCTAAAAGCGAAAAAAAAATCCAAATAACTGAATAATATTTAGAACAAAAACAAGGGTAATGTTCATTCAAGAAAACATAGCGCTACAAAATTGTTGGTCCGCCTAAGCACATATTGGTTGTATGTGGGACCAGGCAGTACATTCCCAGGATTCAACAGGTTCACACTTTACGAAAACAGAACATTTTTCTTTACTACAAAAACAACTGTTTTCTCCAACTTTCTGGTTAACCCTGAGTAACTTTACGTGCATCGTTTCTTATTGATTACATCGTTAACAAATATCCCGAGTCTGGGACGAAAAGTAACGGACAAACACAAAGTATGAAAATTTAGACTTTGTATTTGTCCACCCCTTCTCGTCCCAGTCTCGGAGTTTTAGTCAATAGAGTGTTTTAGTAGATCGTTCAGTCACTTCCACTACGGTATCCGCAATCTGCTACCACCTCCGCTATATGTAGCGTTGCGCAACCGCCATTTCAAGTTTTAGTAGACCTTTCGCAACCCGCTACAGATTACAGCCTTAGGACAGCTAACGGAACGCCACAGCTGCTCTTTCAAACACTAAGGTTTGTGTAAATCAAACGTCTGTAAAGCAATTCATCGAAATTGTTTTATTAACTCGGCTATCTAAATAAGCCATTTTTTCTTTCTCGATTAAATTGCTCATGTTTGCTTCTTTGTTTAAGTAACTGATTATGTTTCAAATTAAATATAAGTCAAGTGCCAAAGCCATCGAGAGAAATCCTGAAAAAGAAATGACAACAACTGTAGCTCTTCTGTTATGCCGTTGCGATCGGTCTTTCTTTCCTTTTTTTTTTTTACTGTTCACCGAAAATAAAACGCCACAGAAATTCCTCAGATCCGCCTGCTCGCTCGCTTCCTTGGTCGGCTCTGTACACACGACAAAAGCTTCTGAGCAGGAGGCCGGACCCTTTGCTTACAACACTACAAATTGCGAAGCTTTTTTAGTTTTTGTTTTCTGTGACCGTGTTTGACATGACCGCCATAAATCGCTCTGATTATAATGCAATTAATTGCAAAGCTGCAAGCGAGCTGGACAAGAATGACGAAAATAATCCCTGGAGAAGAGGAACAAGAAGGACAAAGGACAAACACAAATCTCCAAACACAGCTAGGTGACTGGTCCTTTGTCCTTCTTGTTCCCCTTCTCCAGGGATTATTTTCGTCATTCTTGTCCAGCTCGCTTGCAGCTTTGCATTTAATTGCATTATAATCATAACCTTAAATTGCAAGCTTCATCCTCGTTGGAGTTAGACTGGTGGCAGCTGATAAAACCCGTTTGCTCTACTGACGTCTAACCCCTGGTTAGCTCAGTTGGTAGGGCGCTCCACCTGTAATGGAGAGGTCCCGGGTTCGATACCCGGACCAGGCGGATTTTTTCGGTCGCTCACCAGTCACCTAGCTGTGATTGGAGATTTATGTTGGTCCTTTGTCCTTCTTGTTCCCCTTCTCCAGGGATTATTTTCGTCATAAATCGCTTCTTGTTGCTGTCCTCGAACGGCTTTGTCGCGGCTACTTCTCGCAGCAGCAAGATATATGCCGCCCCTCAGAACCGCGATTGCGAAACGGACAGACCGGACGGGCGCGAAGTGGCGGCCATCTTGAATTGCGTCCCTAGTCGTTTTCGCGATAGCCACTCTAGGCCCCCGCGCTAAGTTTCACGGAACTTTCGGAAAATAGCGCGCCTCCCCTAGCTTCGGCAGCTCCGCTAATTCTCCACTCGAATCGCACACGTGCAGTAGTGTCGTCCCTCTAGCGTATAGCGTAGCGGGGATGACAAAACGAGGTACTAAAACTCTCTAATAATGTTCATCAATCACAAGCTCGTTTGCGCCCTAACCTTCTGTTCATTATCAGGTCGGTATTAATTCCGCAAGCAATTTCGAGATTCCCACAACACATTTCCTTAGCAGTATTTTTAATGCAGTTTAGTTACATATTGTTTGCAACAAATAATTGAATTACGTGTTAGTTTTATGAACTTATGAACCTAAGGCGGTAATTAAAACTGCACAATAACTGAATTCAACAACATGAAAAAATCGAGAGTACACAGCTAATGCCGATTATCAGTAAAATTAGCGTTAGAAATAGAAAAAATATAGAAAGATAAGCAACATGCAACGTTTTTGTTTGTCTTTCTTTACATAAAACATACTTATCCTTACTTTCGTGGTTTTTAAAGCAGGTAACACCACGAAAGCACAACGAGCCGTACCCAGTGGTCACAATCAATCTAGCAGTGAATTCATGTTTATTGTACCCCTGAACAGATGGCAGGCTTTACGAGAGGTTCATACACATAAGACGAATGACACAAATATGATTTGATTAAATGCACCATATGCTTCCGAAATTCCGAAATTTTTCTTCATTATCAAAATTTTTCGGAAATTAGGAGAGGACTTACTCGTGAGGCCCCTCGCCCCCCCCCCCCCCCCCCCCCCCCCTTTCCCGCTCCTTCCCCTCTTCGGGAAATTGAAAACTTTCTGCCTACGCAATGCACACAAGTTAAACCTATACAGTTTTTGTAAAATACTATTGACTCATGACATTCCTGAGAAATGCACAGGAGTTTATACTTGAATACAACGTTCCATCGTTAGAAAATGATCGATCATTTATTTCTTCCCTTTGTACCTCCACCATAGTAGACAACCTAATGGCGTGTGGGCTGTAAGAATAAAATATACCCTTGATTTATTCAGTTAGGTCGCGATTACTTTATGCTTCGGAGGCATTACGCCTTACATTCACTTTCGTGAATTCATAACTGCTACTAACTTACAAGGTGTGTGGAGGTCGAGCAAGGGCATCTTCAATTAAAGTATAACAC
>JABSTQ010007892.1:0-28501 GCA_013358835.2 Ixodes persulcatus
TTCGCTGTATGTAGCTAAAAGCAGAGGCGAAAGCAATTGTCCATTTTTACATAAGTTGCTCTTGATCTGTTAAGACACTAAAATGTGCTGAGTAAAATAAAGGCTATTTTTGCCATATAGAGAGTTCTTGGGACATTTCTATTTTCAAGAAGTTTTGTGTAGAAACATATCAATGTAATATCTCTCTTGAGAGCTTGAGGATGACAGCAGCACAGCATGCATGTAGTCAAAAGTAAAACCCCCCCCACAAAATCAAAGTGCAGGAGGTTTACGGTCGGCGATGGGCCCTTGTAGCCGTTGATTGGGAAGGAGCATTCAACGGCAAGTCCCATGTCTCTTAAGACGCCATGAGAGGTCCTCGCTGGTGCATCCACGAAGTCAATGTAGCGGATGCTTCCTGTGAAGAGGTGAAAGCATACTACCAATTAATATATATATACGGCTAACTAGATTCAGCAGTATACTGCATTTAGGAAAAACAATTAAAAAAGAGAGATGTTTCTCTCCTTGGTACGTGGTCTTGGTATAGCTTCGGTTTTAATTTTTTATTTTGCGGAAACTGTCAAACAATCCTAGTAAAAATAGAAGAGAATATTCATGTGCCTTGCTCTCAAAAGACGAGCTTCTCCTAAAGAGGTATTCACACCTGCGAAAAATCCCGGGGATTTCTCTACGGCGCACGCATTACGAGACGAAAACCCCAGGCTTTTGCACACCGCAAAATCTTGACGTTTTCGTCGCGGGATGCGCGCGCCATGGAGAAATGCCCTGGATTTCTTCCTCATGTCAATAGCCCTTAAAAAGCATAAGATTATCATAAGTCTCCCTGTCCCTTTAAAGAGCCCCTCCAATAATTTTTTAACTGGTCGGGAACTTGCGCCGAGACTGACCGTTATATAGGAAGTTATTAGCATTAAAATCACTAAAACTACCTGTATACAGCACAGTCAATAGTAGGCTAAAAGCGAGCTGGTCTACTCCGAAGACCGGTCCGAACAGGCCCTCTATGGTGACTCTAGCTTTGACAAGCCTCCCCCCAGTCTTGAAGAGAGCGAGGGGTATCTCAGCCACACCCGTTTCCAAAATGCTGCACCAGTAGAGAGCGACAGTGTTGTTGCGCCGCTATGCTAGGTGGCAGCTCAATGAGGCGTTCGTTCACTTTTCTAACTATTTCTTTACTTTCTAGCCCTCAAACCTGAATAAAAACTGCTTTCAGAAAGAATTAGGATGGCGAACACAATCATACTTACTATTTCTAGGTCAGAAAGAAACGTTTGACGGTTCTGGCCAATCAGCAAACCAAGTCAGTTAATGTTGTTGGCTGCGTGCGTTCAGCATCCCGCAGTGCCACCGTACATTTCATTGTTCCGCGCCTCGTCAAATTAAAATATGATACCCTATTATTTTGTCATTTAGTCTCTGCTCCCCGAGTCTCCCAAAACCACTAAGAAAGCGAATAGCACAAAAAAGGCAGAAGCTACAAAATCATTGATGTGGCCCTTTAGCTAAAATACTCAATCATCTTGAAATGCAGGAGCCAAGATGTCAATCGAGAAGTCTCAGCTTTTTGCAGCTATCTTAGTAAGTGATGTTCATCTGTCTTTGTAGGGAGCGCAGCATTGCTTCGACATAAAATATGGCCTACAGTCGTATTTTATCGCAAGTGACACCTAGCATTTTGTCTGGTCCAACTTCGGATCGTAGTTGCCCCTTAACGAAACATTACATTTCTCATGGTCTTTGGAAGTGGCATTATTTTCTTAAGATTTCTTCATGCACACAAATGAACATACACTAACTAAAATTTCCAAAATACAAAAGTTCCCAAGATAACCCTTCAATATAAAAGTGTCCGCACCATCGATGTAGTCTCCTTTGATCAAGCACCACGGGCACCCGAAGTATCCGTTGAAAAGGACACAGTTCTGTACAGCTGACCGTGCAGGCGCGTCGAGACAGAAGCAGATAACATAGGCCTTCGATGAGTGAAGGTTTCCTTCATGTTCCCAGAGGACTGGTGGCATGCTGTTCATGTCTTCCACAAACTTGGCAAGGAAAAGAGTCATATCAGGATGTTCCTTCCCAAACCAAAGCCCAGCAAGGGTACAGTGCTGAAATCGCAGGGGCACAGGCAGCTCGTTAACCGTAAACTGAATTGGCCAGATGGAAACCCCGGATGACGAAAAGACGGGGCTTCCGTCAGTATTCACTGTCACAGTCAGGTCACTTTTGCCCAGGATCCCACTGGAACGCAGCTGGCGGTGTGCATGTCCTTCAGTGATGTCTGTGATCACGCTTGAATCACTTGATGCTATTCTCGCAAGGTTAGCTTGGAGAGCATCCTTTGTCTCGTTGATGACTTGTTTTAGCTGCCCATGCATCTTCATTGTGACAAATTAAGACCCTGCACTCTTGAGCTCTTGAGCTTTACTTTCCTTACCGCATGTCGGGCAAATAAGGTTGTCTTCTCCATTACATGGTGAAAGAAGATCATTGCAAGCCTTGCAGTAATAGTGGTAATCCACTAACTCGACAGTTTTCGAGACCCACATCTTCCTGAACAAATATTCGCTTCGGGCAAACACGTCTGACACAGGAGCAAAAAAGTATTGGACATCTTCAAGAGATCGTCCAGCGCCTTCCAGCTAAGCCCGTGGGCGGACAGGTAGGACATCATCATTGCTAAAGCTTCGGCTTTTGCAGTCGTAGAGTGCGGCAAGGTTTCAGAGCCGAACTGTTGCAGTCCTGCAGTGAGGAAGTCTTCCTCCGACATCGCGTCGGGTTGAGGTAAGTCGTAGAGGTTGCTTCCTTCGCTAGACGTGTCAATGTCTCCAGGAGTATGTTCGTTACCATCAACGATGAAGTTGTCGACAGACGAATCGTCCGAGAAAGTTTCGCGGGTTTCGGGTGAAGCGCTGCTAACCTGCTCTTGGTCTTCCTTTCCGAGGTTCGAGCCGAAAACAAGTGCCTCGCAGATGACGGAGTTCAACGGCGAGTCGCTGGCGCAATAGACCTGGACACTGGCGTGCACGCTGGTGGGCGGATCACACACTTTGGAGATCACTGAATTGCCGGAGGGAGCGGCGACCCCATAGTGTACCAAAGTTGATTTCGGGACGTCAAGGGGGTTTCCTTCGTCTAAGTGCACCAATCGCCGACGCTTAGGTTCCACACCACTAGCCATGTTCGCGTCAAAATATCAACGCGAGCGGCTCCATGAACGTTTGGATGATAGGAGCCGTCGAGTTTCGACAAAAAGCAAGTTTCAGGGGCTCTGGCGTCTCTCCAAAACAACGTTCTGCAGGTTACATGCGGTTCTGCGACTCGCGAGCCAGTTGAAGAGCCATTCGCCAAATGGCCGCATTGGATTGGCTTAAACAATTAATGAAGGCTGAACCAATAAAACTAGTGCAATGTAATGTGTAAGAAAGTTATAATTTAAACACAAAAGTAATAGTTTTTGAGTACAAGGGGGTTCACTTATGTTTATTTTAGGGTTTCGGCCGTTATGGATACAGCCGTTAGGGCCGTTAGTGACCGCCCGATATTTCAAGCCGTTAAGCTGGTTAAGCGACCATATCCATATCCATATCCGTTCCTTTTCTTTTTCCCACGTGAACGCTGCTCTCGTGAACGCTTCCCGCTGAACGCTTCTACGTGAACACCTTCCGTGAACGTGAACGCTTCCCGTGAACGCTTCCCGTGAACGTGAACACCTCCCGTGAACGTGAACGCTTCCCGTGGACGTGAACGCTTCCCGTGGACGTGAACGCTTCCCGTGAACGTGAACGCTTCCCACGTGAACACCTCCCGTGAACGTGAACGCTTCCCACGTGAACACCTCCCGTGAACGTGAACGCTTCCCGCTGAACGTGAACGCCTCCCGTGAACGTGAACGCTTCCCGTGAACGTGAACACCTCCCGTGAACGTGAACGCTTCCCGTGGACGTGAACGCTTCCCGTGAACGTGAACGCTTCCCACGTGAACACCTCCCGTGAACGTGAACACTTCCCGCTGAACGCTTCCCACGTGAACACCTCCCGTGAACGTGAACTCCTCCCGCTGAACGCTTCCCGCTTCCCACGTGAACGCCTCCCGCTGAACGCTTCCCACGTGAACACCTCCCGTGAACGTGAACGCTTCCCGCTGAATGCTTCCCACGTGAACACTTCCCGCTGAAGGCTTTTCACGTGAACATCTCCCGTGAACGTGAACGCTTCCCGTGGACGTGAACGCTTCCCGCTGAACGCTTCCCGTGAACGCTTCCCACGTGAACGCGATGTTTTACGCATACGTGAAGTACGTTCTGGACAACAAACGAGCGATTTTGCCAGTATCGCATATCCAGCGATTCTCGCCCAAGTCCGTAGACGACCTCACGCCCGGAAGTGTTAAGGCGTACTGGGTGAAACCGGACGGCGATGAAGAAGGCTTCTATGATGTCCATGTCCTGCATCTTGGAAGTAAGTTGACACAACTTTTTTAAGTTCACATAATGCGCATCGCTTTCATTTTTCCTCACCATTGCGTTGACTTTTGTAAGCCGCGCATGTATGCTAAAAACTTGAGCGAACTGCTTCGGATCACGCGTCAGCGGCTGCACGTGCGCTCGTGCCGCGTGGGCTCAAGTAAAGGACCTTAAAGTTAGCAACCTTTGCAGTCTGCGGTGGTAGGGGGGCCGTTGCGCATTGAAACAGTGATTTCCCACACACCCCGTAGGGGCCGAGGTGTGCACCCCCCCCCCCCCTCCCGCCCGTGTTTTTCTGAAGGCACGTACCCCCTTAATTCGCAACGTCTATTCTCAATTCCGCCCCCCCCTCAAAAAAAAAAAAAAAAGTTTAGACGAAACTTTGTTTATCTACCGCTCTTCATTCCCCCCTTCCCGCGTTTTTTTTTTTTTTTTTTTTTTTAGGTTCGAGTGTTGCAGGCTATCTGGTATGGGCCTTCGGCCTATCTGCCGCACCCCCTGTCCCTCCTGAGCCGAAATAAATAAAATAATTTCGGTTCCTGGGGAAACACCTGATCTTAAAGCATTTTTTTCTTGTAGTGAAGACTTGTTTTCGAGACACAAAGTTCAGTTTCATGCAATTCATTTGTGTGCATTGCATATAAAAAAATACCACAAAAAATAAAAATGTAGAGTGGAGATGCAGGTTCTCTTTCGTGGAATCGCCTAGCTCGCGCTGCGAAGTCAGGGATCCGCCAGTTTCCGAATTGAGTAAAGCGATAGGACTATGTCTTGCACCTCGACCGGAAATGGCTATATGCACGACGCGAAACTCGTATAAAACGAATGGTTACAGCAAGTGTCCGAAGCGGTGGCGAAGCACAGTGGTAAGGTGTCTGCTTCATACGCAGCGGACCCCGGTTCAATCCCCAGTGTGGGGTTACCTTTTTTTTTTTTGTAGAACTTTTTTTTTGTTCAGCACTTGGCTACTCCAAGCACTTGGCAATACTTACAACATTTGTTTTTATGATTAACACTGGAAAAAAAAAAACGTTGTCGACGAAACCTTGCTGAACTAAATGGTATGGGACTCCCTTTCCGGAGGTGCAGTCGGGGACAGCGGGGCATGGGTTGCCTGCCGGACGCTGCGAAGCGGCGTGTACGGGGGGGGGGGGGGTGCGGGGGAGGGGAAAGTGGATTAATAGTTTTGTTATTAGCAGTCGCACGCTGTTGCTGCGAAGCGGCGTGAATGCAGGTGAGGGGCTGCTGGCTTAACACGCTCCCAGTGATACACACGCCATCTGAAAACGGTGACCCCAATGACGTGAGCTTTCCGCTTCGTGCGTATGGCCATTTCTGGTCGAGGTGCACGACGTAGTGCTTATAGCTTTACTATTCCAAAATACTGGTTTGATCAGTTTCCTGATATGCAGTGCGCGTGATCGAGGCAGGAGTGGTACCTCTCTTGAGCCTTATATGGTGAAAATTTGTGTGTGAATATTTCGACAGTGCGGAGTTGGTCAGCCATTCACGAGATGCGGCGTGCCTCTGCGCTGTAGAAGTCGCCAGTTTGCTACATTGCACTGCTAAACCAACACCTAGGCAAAAACAAGTTATAGAGCTGATAATTCTTCGTCACCAAATGTTGTCCAGTGCTGGCAACCAATCGTATAAGAGTGCCCCATTAGCATTTGGCTGGGACTCGTGCCTAATCAGCAACAACACGGAGCACTTGCATCCAATCTGTGCGCTGGTCGATATTAGGTGATTGAAGATTATCAGTGCTACAGATTTCGTATCTAGGAGTTGTTGGCTAAATGGGTCTTTTGTCCAGTCATATCTACTGCCTTGGCTCTGGTGGAATATCTTTCAGAGCCGATGAATTTCTAACTCAAAGACACTCAAGGATATCGTTCGTTGAACCCTTTCAAACTTCCCGTGCCGCACCATAGCGCCTTCCTCAGTCAGGGTGTCACTGTCCAAAGGTTTGGGAAACACTGGTGTAATTATTACTTTGCGATGCATGTTGGTAAGGACTTCATGCTAGCGGTACTGTACTGACATAATTTCTTCTCTACGGCGTAGAGACTCAACACATCATTTGAATGGCTGACCAACATTTTAACACCCCTGACCCAATTAAGTACTCTGTGGATGTGACTGAATTTATTCTGCTATGTATGCCTATTCTATGCTGTCCTATGTTGCAGAAACAGAATCTGATGTATGCCGGTACGTGTCCAAGAAACGGATGCCTGTGCCTGTCATCTTTATGCAGGATGGTCAAATCATAAGCATCTTTCAGTTTGTTTTAAAGTAAATTGGTTATCATGATTAAAAAACTCTGAGACCACAGGTAACGACACACACACTCAAGTCTCAACTTTCTCTTTTTCGTTCGTTTTTTTTCCTATTTAAACAGGTTTCGGAAAATAAAATTTCGGCTGTGTTTCAGACTTCTGTGTGTTTGTGTCGTTACCTGCAGTCTCGGGGTTTTTAAATCATGTTTAATGTACACCAGGTCGTTTGCGCACTTACATTTATTTTATTAAATTGGTTGTTTGAATATTTATACCGCGCAATGTGAGTCTGCCAGCCAGAGGGGCGACTGTTTTTAGTGCAGTCAGCGTCCCTGAATTGCAAGGTGTAATTTTTTTCTCGTTATTGTATGTAGTTTTAAAGATATCGACGCCTCAAAGTTTTGTTTGGGGCGCGGCCAACAAAACCGAAACTAGCCGCTCGAGGCCCCGGCAACACTGGAAATCAGCCGCTATGTGAACGTGACGTCAAGATCGTTCTCGTTCAACGAGTACGCAGGCCGAGCGGCACTTACCTCTGTTGCGCTAGCCGTCTAAAGATAGGAGGTAAGCTGATTTTGTTTTAATTCTGTATACGTGGTAGTTATCCAGCATATGTAGCGAGAGTTAGTGCTTATACCCAAAAGCTAGCGACTGGAAAACCCGTGAACTCGTTCGGTGCCGTACTCGGCGGCTGTCGCTGTGTGTGCGGTCTTCCGTACTCGTCGCTAGGCCTAAATTGTCATCGGGGCTCCGTGGATGGAGCGGCGTTGCTCTACGCCGCGCTGCCAGTGACGTACAGTACTGGGGGCCCTCTAGATTTCGCGCTGCGGGTCAGTACCAGACACGAAGCTTTGAGGCTCTCCGGCGCGGGCCGCGGCGCCCGAACACACGTGTGCTGGGCTGTACACGTCTGTTTTTTCGTTCTTTTTTCCTCGGGCGCGTAAAAACCACTCGTCGAACAGCGTTCACCCACACCTTGTCCAATTTCCGGTCCACTGGAAACTTGTGAAAAAGCACCTCCGTGTTGCGCAGCGGGTTGTTTGAGCAGCCCACAGCGCTACAAGTTGCACTCGGCATCTTTCGAGGAACAGCTGGGCAGTTTTGGGTGCACCGAGTTGCTCGCTAAAACGAGTCTTGGAGTCCTCACAAGCAAATAAACAAAAGGCTATACCGAAGGTACAAAGGGGTACAGATAAAAGCAACGGCTAAACATGCTAATCACAAGCCGAAGTAGCGGTGGTAGCGGCTCAAAGAAGCGCACTCCACGCAACGCCCGAACTGGAGGAAAAAAAGAGAACGATACTGACGTCACGGCCCAATGTTGCTATAGCGATCGGCAACCCGCTGGCCGCCCGCTAAGGAGCAGCGGCTCGTGGCGGGTCGCATTTTTATTATCGGCATTAGTTGAGAATGCGGCGTCCCACGGACGTAATATTTTGGCTGGGGTCGTATTTTGTGTCACTACAGCGATACCAGTAATTTATTTCATTTTGAGTTTTGGCCGGAGTTGCCCTTTAAGGGCCCTTAAATATCCTTGAAAGTTGGAGCGATCCTTGTATTCCTTGAAAATCCTCCAACAAATGCGTAAATTGGGCCGCGTCGTCTGGGGCGTGTCGTCTGTTCTAAAGGATAAAGCCAATCCAATCCAATCCAAGGCGTCCCGTGTCATAACCATTTTTGCTTTTTGTTGAGTGTTTTGAGGATTGTGTTGGTGAGCGTGAGACACTTTCAATCGAGATTGAAAGCCAAAATGCCAGGTGGAAAGTGTAAGTTCCAGCCTTCTTGGCTGGAACACAAAGACTATCGTCAGTGGGCAAGACCAGATACAAATGACTCCTTCCGAGCGAAATGCGCAATTTGTCGAAAGTCGATTGATGTTGCCACAATGGGTGAAAGCACTTTGAAGAGTTATTGAATAGCGCAAAGCATCGACCTGAAGCCGAGTCAGCTGCTTCCAGCTCGTCTATCGCCTCTTATCTACTAGCATCGGACTTGGCGCCGGATACGCCCAAACACCAGCGTGCAGGTGCAAGTACCTCACGGGCCGCGACCCTTGACACGGATTGTCGGAAGCACGAAATGGTTGTTGAAGCCGAGATTCTGTGGACATTGAAGGCTGTGTCGTCTCACTACTCCTGCAGCTCCTGTCCGGATGTGCAGCAGAGAAAATACTGAAAAACAGCAAGGCGAACTCTAAATGCATTCTTGAGTTTAGATTTGAGTGTTGCAAGTTTCTAGTTGAAATGACATTGAAGCTTCTTGAAAGAAGTCCTCTCAAGTACCCAATTGTCCGAGGGCTGTCCTGCTTTGATCCCAGAGAAATGTCGAAAACAAAAAGAGGCCTTGGGAAGCTCAAAGTTGTTTTTAATTGCCTTATCAATGCAAACCTTCTTTCTGAGCACAAGAGGGACCTGGTTCGGGGGCAGTATGTCAATTTTTGTCACGAGTTCCGACATGAACTGTAAGGCTACGAAAGAAGGCAAGAGCGTATTGATAAGTTTTTGTGCGCCTGACGAAGTATGACACTTCTTTTTCCACACTGTGGGACGCACTAAAGCTGCTCCTTCTGCTCAGTCATGGCGAAGCTTCCGTCGAAAAAGGTTTTAGTGTTAACAAGTGTTAACAAGCAGCTTGGCAGAGATTTCATATGTTTCTCAGCGGATCATCTTCGACGCTATCAAAAACCATGGTGGCCTGCTCAATATTCCACTGCCGAAGGAGTTAGTCCTCTGTACGCCTAGCAAGGAAGAAGTAATTAATATTTTGCATATATACTAGCATACTTAATTGTTCAGTGGGATGTTGAGAATTATTTAGTGCACTTTAATTTACATGTGTTTTGCACTAAGTAAGAAGTGGACCAGTCATCTGGTCTCTTTCACAAATTCATAGCCTAAAAGAAACTATGATTGTTAATTTCTCCAAGAGAGAAGCACAGCAGCCCCCACTGGAGCTTGGAGAGGCGTCAAGGAATGACACAGCGAGGTCCGTTGCACCACGTCCTGCTGGGCCAGCAAAAGAAAAAATGTTGCATCGAAGGTCTGCGAAAGACAGGCGAATGAAGAAGATTTTGAAAAAGCACCGCAGTAGCGCAGAGGGACCATCTCGTGTTCGCCGTCCAGACTTGGAACATAGCGAGACGGAGTCGAGCGACGACGAGCTGGTACCCAAGAGCCAACTGAGGAAGGCACAGAGGAAGATAAGAAGTTTAGAGGACGAGCTGGAGCGTGAGCGCAAGGTTAACAGGCGGCTGACAAATGGGCTTCTTCAAGAGATCGGTAGGGCCCTCTGCACTGTCGTTACAAGCCAGATGAACACAGCCTCTACCAATACTTTGTTGCTCCGCTGGTTCAGAGTTTATTCGCCTGACCTGCTGTTGTTTTTACCTGAATATTGGCAGAGTTCATCTCGTCTTTCGCTTATACATAAAATTTAGAGCTTTCCGAAGTTTTATTTTTTGAAACATTTTGCAGTTTTAAACTCCGAATGATTGAATATAGCAGTACAAATACTAACTGCATAAGCGTGAAACTGAGCCGGCAAAACTTGCCAGCAATAAAATTATCACTGCCAGTCACTTTAAAATCTGTGTATGTATATAGATACTGTAATCAAAATAGAGGTTTCGCTACATTCTAACATGACTGAAGTATCGCTGAAACTCAAATCCATGTCGTCAGTGGCGGTGACGTGTGCATGATTTTGCTCTTCAATACAATGGGGCTGTAGAGAAAGCCGAGTGAATGCCTCGCAAAAGAGCCATGAAGCAGCAGAGAAGGCATGTCGTGTCCGGCTATCGTCAGATGACGGCTACCTCCTTGACCTTGTTTTGTCACTACTGAAAATAAAAGTGGGTCTGAAATCAAGGCATCAATTGCATAAGCTGACCGAGAATCCTGAAACAAAAATTAAGGACTGCTGAGATTTTTACAATTGACGGTCCCCAAATTCGGGTTTTTCTAATAGATCTCCGCAATATATATATTAGGTAGTGTTTGTCGGATTTGGTTGGATTTATCTGAAAACGCAGAACTCTACTTATATATGTTACTGAACACAGTTTCGGTAAACATATTTTTTGTATAAAATCGGGTGATAGGATTTTGCATTATTGCACTGTGAATTTTATCATGTGTCCTGTGTTCTTACAGAAGTGGCAAGTAACGCAAGCAAGATGGCAGCCTTCCTTGCACGTTTGACTCCGATCATCGAAGCGGCTGCAGCAAGACCTGTGGAAAGTATGTATGACAAATGGAAAGTAGCAAAAGCTTCGGACTACCGTATATACGCGTGTAATGGCCGCAGGTATTTTTTTATGATTTCGGGCGAGAACTAGGGGTGCGGCCATTACACAAAGAAAAATCAAAAAGGTTTTCGGAAATCAATTTTTTGGCAAAGGTTTCACTACTTGCTTTTCATTAAATGGAAGTTCTCACACGACTTGGTAGAACAAGAAAACATTTATGTGTATCGCATAGACAGGCGTGCAAAGTCCTTTTCAGTCGTCCGTAGTAGATCGCTCATCTTCGGAACTTGTCTCGGCGTCTGGAGTCTCGGCGTTGTCGACACCGAACTTTCGCCCGGCTGCTCTTTTGCTGTTGTCTTGAGCAAAGGCAATAACTTTGAGTTTAAAGCCTAAAGGGACAGTGACAGGGTATTTATGCTCGCCGAGGTTTTCAGTTGTGCGTGACATATGAGAGCCCAAATACCCAGAACAGAATTTGCGGCTCGAAATTCGTGTTCTTTCCGCCCGAAAACCGCTGATCGATAACTGCCGGTTTGAGTCGCGCTCACTCTCTTTTCCGATGGTCACGGGCCGTTTTCTAAGGTATCGACGCGACCACCAAATTTAATCAAAGTCGTGGGTCATTGAAGGCACACAGTCAATATTAAAAATAGAAAAAAATATGAAACCCATTTTTGTGGCTTCCAAAAAGCTGCAAATATGTTGATTGAAAAAAAAGGATAGCACTGACAACCGGAAGCATTCTGTGCGTTCACTGCATAATTCTCAACATGGCGTCGTTTCGCGTATCGTGGGACTAGCGGATGGCAGCAAACGACGGGCGTTGGCCCTCTACTTCAGAACTGTCGTTCACAGTACCGGCGAATTCTGTTTTTTTTTTTTTAAAGAGAAATTTTGGACCGATCAAAATAATTGATATTCATCCCGTACGGCACGCCGAACCAGCAAGCCGATTGCACGAAGACGTCGTCGAGACGCGTCGTCCCTTCTCGTGGCTGAAGACATTGCTCGCTCAAACGTCAAGCACGAAGTGCGTACTTCGAGTTGAATATGCATGCGTACGGTTTCTTTACACGGTGCGAATGTGGCCTATGCGTGGTGCTGCCCGACTTCAAGTCGGGAGTGCATGTATTGAAGGGAAATCGGCAGCAAACCTCCGACATACACTCTACTCGCTGAATTACTACACATGATTGAGTTCCCTCAGTAGCTCAGTGGAAAGACGTCCGCTTCACACGCAGAGGGCATGGGTTCCATCCCTGGTGTGGGTGAACCTTTTATTTTTCCTTTTTTTTTTGTCAAGCATTTTGCGATGTTTACATTTCTTTTTTTACAATTATCACTGAAAAAAAGCAATTGTCGTGGACGATACGTCGCGGAACTAAATGGTATGGGATTCCATTTTTTTACACCTGCGAACTCAATGTAGACTTTCCACAAAATGCGAGGAGCATATGAATCGGGTAGTGTCCGCTTTCCGAGCTTCGCGTAACTGTTCTACAGGAATTGCAGCCAGCCATTGATCCCTACCCGTTGATCCTTCGGAAAGTTGTGCACTCTGCCGCACAATGCCACTTTCAGATGCAGGACATGTGAGGCAACTCTTCACGTAACATCTTGGGAGTATTCTTTTCGGAGCCGATCACGGGAATTCACCACGGCACTGGGGCGCTCACTACTAATTGCCAACACTTAAATGTACCAAACAACTCATCTTGAAGTACAAAACAGCGAGCGGGACAAACATAACTGCAAAGGAATCGCACGGCGAACAAACGCATTTCGTCTGCTACGTGCGGATACAAAAAAAAAAAAAAAAACCCGCAAGGTCGGGTGTAGCCACGTGACTTCCGCCACTCACTCTATCCTCTCCACTTCTGCGTGCGGTGCGGGAGTTTCGGTTTCAAGCAGTTCCGTTTTTTGGCTTTAATAAAAAAATACGTGACTCTGTAGCAAAATATTAATTGGGTAGTATTCCGACACCGTAATGAATCGCCTGACAAAAAAGAAAAAAAAATTGGGGGTGTCAGTGTCACTTTAAAGCCGGCCGTGTAACTCGTGTAGTTTCCCATCCATAAGCCTGAAGTGGGTGACAACGGGAAACCGGGGGTACTTGCAAACACAAAGAGATGCACTGCATCTGGTTCGAGATTGGTCGAGATAAAGTGAGAGGCGCAAACAGACAGGATAGAGTGCCTCAATGTTGTTGGCTGCCGCAGCCGGGTGGGTGCCATCTGCCGGTAGTACTTGAAAAAAAAAAAAGGCCGCACCTATGATTCTAAAATCGTATACACGGGTAATTTTTATACATATTATATACATATTACATGTGCATATAATACGTATACATATTATACATATTTTATATAATACATATTTTATACTTATTATATTCTTATACGGCCTATACAGGGGTAATTTTTAAATATATTTTTTCGGCTTTCTTTGGTCAAGGTTAGGGGTGCGGTTATTACACGAGTGCGGCCGTTAAACGCGTATATACGGTATATACCGAAGGTTGCACTGGACGTCGTAAACATGACTCTGCCTGGGTGATTGCTGTAGGCACAGTTTCAAGAATCACCTAGATTTGTTTAGAAATAGCGCAAGGTTCTTTTGCGTTCGGACTGGGTGCTAACAAATCATCATTTATTTCAAATTCAGATCTCGTAGAGCATCAGGGAGGAAGTTGCCTGCAGCCTGCAAGCAGCAGGGAGGCAGCGGCTGCTATGCCCAGGGTCATGGGGGATGCTGCACCTGGACAGAGGATGCTGCATGCAGCAAATGACTCCAGTGTCGAGGCTGCTCCAATAGTTGGCGCGGTAGCTGGTATGTTTTGTTCCATCAGTGTTCAGGATATAACTTACCTGTTTCTCACCTGGGCTAGACACAAATCACAAAAAATTCCACAACCATTTTGTAGTTTAATATGTGTGCGCAACAAGACCGGGCGGCAGATAAACATATCTCGAGATAACGATAGAGAAAGTGGAAGAGTACGGCCTGTCCTCGTATTATTTAGTAATCAACTAAAATTCATTGAAGATATTCAGAGGTAATAGGGAAAGGAACAATATCAATATAATCAAATCAAGTTTATTTGTTGTCACATTTTACATGACAACAGGTACTTGGACTAAAAGCTGCTAAAGAGCAGCTTGACAAAGGTCCCAGCCCCCATGCAGTTCGCGACAGTTTCGAATATAATTTAACAACTAAAATTTAGACTACAACTACACAGTGTACATAGACGAGTACAAACCAATGCAAAAGCCTGATTTATACAATACTAGATTTGATGCAAGCATATAGACGAAAAATACACAGGCCAGTGAAAGAAAAACTCGACTAACTAAAGCAAAGATACAATCGTACATAAAATAATACATCCTATTCATAAAAAAACATCAGCAGTATTCAAAAATTGCATAGAAAAGTAAGTTCTTTTAATTCCCTATGTGAGAGTGATTCTATTTAACATGGTGGAACGTCTAAAATGAAGCGTCTGATTTAAGTAATTTGTACGCGTTAGGCGAATCATCCAGGGTTCAATTTTTCTTAGGTTGCGTAGGATGAAGCGATGTTTTAGGTTGGCTAGTTTAATAAAATGAACATTATTGTGCTGAATAGCCCTGTGATACGTTGACAAAAGCTTGTAAGCATACATTTGCTCGACGGTTTTTACGTTTAGGTATTTAAATAGTGATTGAAGAAATGGAGTTCCTGAAATTGAACGTACTGCCTTCTTTTGTAATAGGTGCAACTTATTCAGATTACTTTTTGTTGTGGTGCCCCATATCAGGTTACAGTAATTTAAGTGAGAACAAATTAATGTATTTTTATAGTTAATTTAATTCGAGTGGGAAGAAAACTTTTAAATTTTGTAAGTAGGCCTACATTATTAGATATTTTTGCTTGCACATAGTCTATCTGTGCGTTCCAGCTCATATCATGAGAAAACAACACACCCAGAGTTTTAATATAGTCTACGAACTCAATTTCTTCATTGTTTAATTTAAGATGAGGTAGGATATTTATTTTCTTATTTTTTGGCCTAAACAAAATAGCATTGATATTTTTACAGTTTAATTTTAGTTTTTTAAGCGTCCAGGCGGCGATTTGTTTTAGCACTTCCTGCACTGTAGCAATCGAAGTACAAAGATTGTTATGGGAGAAAAAATACTTGTATCATCGGCGTAAATTAACAGCTTTACATCACCGCTTTTGGCCACATGCACAATGTCGTTTATGTATAATATAAATAGCAATGGGCCTAAAATCGTGCTTTTTAATTCTTTGTGTTCTTGCCTCAGTTCTCGCTTAAAATCTTCAAATAGTTTGGCCATTTCCTTGACTATTTCTCGTTTATCACAAGGGGTTGTTTGCTTATAACGTCACAAAAAAATCTGTGATGCACTTTGAAACAGAAGACACAAATACGCGCTTTGCAGGTCGAAAACACAAACGTGCAGTGTTCGGCAGCAGTAAAAAAAGAAGAGAAAAAAATAAAAAATAAAGTCTCTCACCTGTAAAGCAGATAAGACAGAAATTAGATGCTCGTTGGTCGAAGAACTGCTGCCGAACTGCAACGGGCCTGGCTCCGCTGTCTTCGTCCAATGGTGGGATAGTTGTGCCATTCCTCGGGGGGGGGGGGGGTGTCAACTAGGTGCTGATCTCGTTGTTTCCAGTTTTCAAACTCTATTTATTTACTTTATCGCTCTCAAATCTTGACGCAAGAAAAGCAGATGCTCAAAAAAATAGTCAAATATGACCATAATCAGGTTCCTTGTTTCTTCTTTGCTTCTTCTTTTTTTTTTAGGGGGATCATAAGGTACTTCTGAAATGGATCCGCAATGTATCATAAATTTCATTCCTTTAACTGGTTTTCACCTCCCAGCTAGGTGGGCTTTCACAAGAAAGTTAGGATTAACCTGAGTTCCGTAAAACCCATTCGGGTTTCGAAAATTGGAAAATATCGGGGCTTATCAGGAAATGAAGGCCTGCCCATATTGCATTCAATATAATGCAGATTTTTCATGTCGCTTAGAATCTACCATCCTGTATCCAGAAAATAATCACTAGGCTAATAATGAAGGTCTCTATATTTTGACAAGCCTTCATAGATACCCTGCTACCTTTAGACATTCTTTTTGTTTTTTGTTCCCCTTATTTTATTCAGTGAAAAAACCATTCTCTACTTTTCAGACAGTTAGTTGTTCAAAAATATAATTCCAAAAAGATTTAGAATTTCCTGTGTTTCATGAGATTGTCTGTTCTATTTTTGCAGTTCTCACAAATGTCAAGAAACGCAAGACAACTGTGCCCGATGACGAACAGATCGGCAAAGCCCGCTTTCATCTGTCGAACTTCTTGAGTGAGAACAATCGACCTTCGAAGGCCGCAAAGGGCCCAAAGGTGCCCCTGACACCTCCTGTGCCCTTGGTGTCTCCTAATAAAAATTAAGCTTTTAAAGGCTTATATTTTTTTTAACAGGTGTTTTTGGGGGAAGATTTTTTTCTTTTGATTCTTTGAAAAGACAGTACCGTAATATGCCGAGGGATAGCCGACCTAAAATTGAAAGTAAACCGGGTAAAAATAAGACGTAGACTCACTTCCTGTGTGCGATCAAAAAAAGCTTTTAAAATATGCTATTATAGTTTTAGATTTTGTGACCTACGAAACTTGTAATTACAGGGAGGGTCGATAAACCAAAGACGACTGTCCTCAATCAGCGACATTAGCCTATCTCCTGCCGTGGTTAAGTAACACAATTTCTGCCAAGGTCACCACTGGCCAGGGCCCTGCAATTACTAGAAGTGGGCTATCTGTGTTTTTTGAAAAAGTAACAAATCATACCAAAAATAGGGGCAGGTTATCTTTCGGGGGTGGGGCATCTCTTGGGATATTACGGTAGCTAACTGGTTTTCGCAGGAAGAAAACTGATGGCAGTAGTAGTTAGGGCAATCGCAACCATTAAGTTAACTTAAATAATTTGGGTCACTGGTATTGCTCCCATCCTGTTTACTTTTCTTGTAATTAACCACAGGTAGTGGTGATCAAGAGTTGTAAGTGCCCTGTAGTACTTAAAGATTAAAAAAATGACAGCACCTCTGCAGGGTGAAGACTTAAGATTTGAATGTAAACATTAGACAGAAGTCTGTCTGTTTGGAGGAAATAATTATTAAAACGACGACCAACCAATCCCTAAATCAAGGGCCCAACATTTTTTTTTTTTTAAATTTAAGATGTAGGCATGACTTTTAAAATGCATAATCACATTATTTATATATACCTTAAAGTTCCGAAAGAACGCCCTCCCAAAGTGAAGAGATAAATGGTGAAAAACATAGGGTGGGCTATCTTTTGGGACGCCACAGCAAAACTTTATCAAAAACAGGCTACAAACTATGTGACGCGGAAACTGATACCGCAGATCGCGGACACCGTAAATTCGCGTTTCACGATGCGATAAACACGCGGAAACCCGCTACAAACTTGCCTGTCACAGGAGCCGATATCGCACGCGCAGATCGCGGACAAAAAGGCAGGAATCCGCTACAAACACGTATGTTACGAGAACAAATACCGCAGATCGCGAATGCAGCAAAATTGTATTTCACAATAGTACACGCGGGACCAACTCGCGTGGAATGGAGATTGCACACACAGATTGCACACGCAGATTGCGGACAAAAACGCGGGAATCCACTATAAACTCGCTTGTCTGACGTGCCGGTACAGCAAATTGCGCAGTTGATGCGATTCCCGTCGGACATTGCGTGACGTCTGATAGAAATCAGACGTCACACGATGTTTCGGACGATGTTTCGGACGTGGGCGATGTTTCGGAATTTTTATGTTACAGATATTTAGCCAGAAACACGGGATGGGCGACCTCTCTGGGGCGGGCGTTCCCTCAGAACTTTACGGTACCTAGAATACCATTGAAGGGTTAGCTCATTCAGGTGTGTTTGTTGGAGAGAGCCCAGGGGGGGGGGGGGGCACAGTTCTTTTATGTATATGCCGTAAACTCCTTCCTAGTTTCCCCTGTGAAAGCAACACTGCTGATGAAATCCTGCACGACGGAGAAGAAAGAATGAGTGCTGTTGCAAGTACGAATAAAGGGAAAAGTGAGTTTTTACTATCTGTTTTATTTGTGTGGAGTAATTCGATTTTAGATGCATGCTAGTCCATATCAATTTCAGCATGCGCTGGACCGATACTTGACACAGATAACTTCCAGTATGTACTGAATCCATTGCTGCACACTGTACACAACAACACGCACGGTTCAATATAGGGTATGCAGTAACCCAGCTCAGAATACGGTATGCGCTGGCAATACGATTTGGTCCCGGTATGCGCTGGCAATACGATCTGGTCACGGTATGTGCTGGCAATACGATTTGGTCACGGTATGCATATTTTACGGTAAGATTCCCGGTGTTAAATTTCATATCGTTTTTTTTTCGGTAGAGATCCCATCAATCGATCCGGCGAAGTCGATGCGAATTGTCTCCCAGGGTCGAGTGGCAGGTGACCAGTCAGGCGTTGGTACCGTAGACTTGACCCGATGATGTTGTTGGCCCGTCTCACACGCAGCGGCTGTGGCTTCGATGTCTGCGTCAAGCTTCGGCCACCGGAAAAGGCTCCAAGCAGTACTTTTCATGGCCACAATACCCGGGTGGTTGGCGTGCAGCATTTTCAAGGCTGGCTCTCGTGCTGCTTTTGGTAGAACAACACGTGCCCCCAATATCGAACTGCCGTTGGGTGTTGCCAACTCGAGTTCTCTGCGCTTGTACGCTGCAAACTCGTCTCCTGTCCAGTTTGTGGTGGTCCCTTTTTGTAGTCCTTGGCAGACTTTTGACAAAACGGAGTCTTCCGTGGTTAGACGCGCGATGCGTTTACCCGTCAAGGGTGAGCACTCCATTGCTTCGAGCATAAGTACATCTCCTGGTGGTGCGGCTTCGTCCTTCATATTTGGCAGTGGTCGGTGGCTGAGTGCGTCCGCGTTCCGGTGCGCCTTGCCTTGTCGGTAACGCAACTCGTAGACATAGCAGCCAAGTAGAAGGCACCATAATCTGTCGACCTAGCTCATTATCCCCAGAAGTGGCTTGTGATCGGTGTACACGGTCACTTGTTGCCCGGCGACGTACTGGTGGAAATGTTTCATGCCGAAGATGATGGCTAGTCCTTCCTTATCCAGCTGAGCGTAATTACGTTTGCTTTTGCCCAGTGGTCTGGATGCGTAGGCAACTGGAGCTTCCTCTCCGGCGTCGTTCAGCTGCGACAGAACTGCCCCAACATCGCATGGTCGGGTGATTTTTTCCACCCTGCTCCTGCCTTATTGAAAAAATAAATTCTAATAATATTACATAGTGGGGCCTAAATAATTCTTTACATGCGCATAAAGGTTTTAGCATTACAAATGGTTTATACGTACAATGTCAACTTGTACTGTGCAACATACAAACCTTGTGAGCAGAAACAATTCCTATTTATGATGACATAGTGACTGAAATGATGACACAGTATGATGACATACTGACTGACATGATGGCACAGTGACTGAAAGTGAAACAATAGTAGCGGTTATAAGGCATAAGTCACTTTTCATCTATACTCTCACAATATGGTGTCACCCCGTCTTACAGGTAAAAAAATACCTGACAAATATTTTTGCTTTAAAATCTACATAAAAGCTGAATTCACTGCATACTACCAAAGAACGCCATCTCCTACATCCTGTGTTTCTCGCCCACGCCCTTAAACTAAGACGAGCGCTGCTTTGCTGATGTCTTTATTTTTTCAGCTTGTTTGTTCCTACTCATCGTAATATGCTTACAGTGTTGACGCATTCGCATGCAGAAGTAGTAGTGGAGCAACTGGGCAATTGTTTCTTTGTGTTCAGCGCATGGAAACGTTATTGTGCATGTGCCAAGAACACTGTCGATTGTGTCCCAGTAGGCAGTCCGGTGGCTTTTATTTTCCACGAAGAACTGTTCCGCTTTCTTCAGTAGCTGGAAAAGGTTCTTGTTGGGGTGTATAAGGCCTCCTCTGTTCTTCACGTTTGTCAGTGCTGCTTCAGTACAAGTGTTCTTGTCGATGCTGAAAGCGGATCGGCATGCAGGGCAGCGTGAAGCTTTTTTATTGTCACACTCAAAACCCCAGTTACATAATATAGCATGCAGTCCACAGCCTTGGTTTCTTGAGCCTTTTCTGTCCAGACATCTTCGCATTCCCAGTCTTCGACAGAAATTAGACTGTCAAGCTTGGTCTTCACTTGGTCAACGAGATGAGGAGACTAGGTAGTAACTTGCGATCGGCCCTCGGGATTGCACGACGCCACTGCTCCAGGCGAGCGTCATTCGATTGAGCTTTAAAAAAGAACACTCGCTCTGCGCAGTTCCGGTACCCCGAATTGCAGTTGGGAACAAAGCACGTCTTTCCCATCCTTATAGCATAACTTCTTCTTCGGGTTAAGGCTCATCTTTGTGCACGATGGTGGCACCTGTGATCGGCACAGCACCAAAGCAAAACATGAGGCCATAGCCACTGACCGCACACCACCACCACACAGCGAAACAGGCGAGCAAGCTACGCCCCCGACACCATGGCCGCCGAGGAGAGACTTTATACCCACGGTGCTCACACCACAGCGCCCCCCGCGGCGGCGCGGAACAACTATACTTCGTTTCACCTTATGTTGTACCGCAGCGAAGGCTAGAAGCGCGAGCTCATATCGTTGGCAGCTGCTCTTAAAGGGATACTGAACCAAAGAATTTAGTGCCCATAATAAGTGGCGCACGTTCTTTCCGCGAGCACACGCAACGAAAATGACGTCAAGGGCCTCCATTCGCACTTAAGAGGACAGTGAAATGCATGGGCTTCGAGCCAAAAGAGAATAAAGACGAGCTTTTCATCTCTACAAGTAAAGCTACGTGCTTGTTAGACCAATTAGTCGCTTACCTTTTACACCAGACACCACTGTGCAGATGAAAACTTGTCTTTATTCTCCTTTGGCCCGAAGCCCATACATTTCACTGTCCTCTTAAGCGCGAATGGAGGCTTTTGACGTCATTTTCGTTGCGTGTGCTCGCGCACACCGGCGGCTGCTGGCTCGTGGAAGGAACGTGCGCCACTTATTGAGGACACTAAATTCCTTGGTTCAGTATCCCTTTAAGTCACGAGAGCTTGTGCCGCCGGGATGTGCCCCAGAGCAAGGAGCTCGCACTTGTAGCCTTTCCTGCGGTACATCATAAGGTGAAACAGAGTATACTCTTTGTTCGAGGCTATACTTCGTTTCACCTTATGTTGTACCGCAGCGAAGGATAGAAGCGCAAGCTCATAGCGTTGGCAGCTGCTCTTAAGTCACGAGAGCTTGTGCCGCCGGGATGTGCCCCAGAGCAAGGAGCTCGCGCTTGTAGCCTTTCCTGTGGTACATCATAAGGTGAAACAGAGTATAGCTCTGAACACGATCTGCTCGCTCGCTCCCCGCGGGAACAGCGGCCAGTCACCACCTAAATGTATTTCTTCCACCGTGGTCGAAGGTGATGTGGCGTTCGACCAGCAAGCGTTGCTGTAGGCGTGACTCCTTAAAGGGGCGATGCAACAATTTTTGTACTTTGCACAAATACCACTTAGAACGGATCCCTGACGTTAATGAGCTATGAAAAACGCGTTCGTTTTTCACCCCCCGCAATAGAAGTCCCAGAAAAAAATTAAAGAAAAACGAGCAGCGTTCACCCCCTCAACTCGCAGCCAGAACAAGCAGCCACGTGAACTGGAGCCGATTATATGCCGCCAATGTTGATCATAGCCACGCGCTGGGGTTGGCAAAGCACAGGACACGCGCCGAGTTCCAGACATTGTTATGGCTCGGCTGTTGTCGTCATTGCAGCGGTTGGACACGGGCCCCCTACCCGAATGCTTCTCGAGCTAGTGATTATCACGAGCCCAAATCGAGTGCCCACGCAATGCTCGGGTCCAATCTATGCACAGCATTCAAATATCGTCATATGGGTGTACTGCGATCCCCACTTTACGTCATCAAATTTTGCAAAGGAAAGATTGAATGGAAATGGTCGGTTTTGTCCTTGAAATTACACCGCAACAAAGGAGTTTCTTGGCCAGTGGCGTTGCGTGCGAGTATCCTTGAGTCCCACTAGTGCCAGTAAGCTCGTGGAAAGCGGAAAACGTTCCAATTGAATATCGTTGCACAGCTCCTTTAAAGGGGTCATGAAACGAATTTTGGGTTGGGATGAATGATTTTAAATTGGGACTTTACTAATCGCATATCGTTTAGTTGGCCAAAAGAAAGAGGCTAGAAAGTCAAAAGCCAGCTTTTCGGTACGAACATTTGAAAATATAGCGGACTATTTTGTACCTTCTTGCCTTCAAAAGCTCTCCGCCTTTTCACTATGATACATCCGCGGTTCCAAAAGCGCGTCACCGGCGCCAAACTGACGTCAGCAGAGCCCAGCTCACGCATTGGACACGAGAACTGCGTCACTTGGACGTATGCGCTCGTCAACAATCAATCCGTCGACGAATATTTGGATTCGCGTTCGTGGCCAATGAGTGCCCTGACGGAACTTATTGTCACTGGGGAATGACAAGTTCTATGGTGTGCATAAAAAGCACGGTAGAAGCTAGGAGTCATCGCACCGGTGCCGAAGGAATGTCACCACCACGTGATTTCACAATTCGCATTTGAGTTGAGGATTAAAGCTAAGGAGGAAGAAGTAGGAAAATCGTTTCATGACCCCTTTAATGCCACAGATGAAACGGTCACGGAGCATGACATGTAATAGCAGAACGGTAGAAGATTCAGCTTCTGGTGTTTGTGCGGCCTGGGCCGCTTGTGTCACCTCGCTCGACGAACTAGCGGTTGTAGCCGTAGTAGTCCTGGCCGGCACGTTAGTCACCGTTCCGAAGTTGCAGTCGGCTGCGATCTTGCGGAGGGCGGCGACGTACTCAGAGATGGTCTCTGCCGGCGCTTGGTTTCGCTGATGGAACTTAAAGCGGCTGAGCAGTTCTGCCGGCTTCGGGTCGTAGTGTTCGTTAAGGAGATTCACAATTTCTCCAAATTCGACTTTCGAAGGCTTTTTCGGAGGTAGTAGAGCCCGTACGGTGTCAAAGGTCGACTCACCGTATGATGTGAGCAGAACTGCTCGCTTCTTCACGGGGCTAGTGATGTCCTTGGCTTCGAAGTAGAACTCAAGGCATTCCAACCATGAACTTGAATTTCCTCCGGGGTTAAATGCAGGAATTCGTCCGTGAGAGCCGTAATCTTTCATCTTCGGGGTTCGCGAAACTCCATCGTCGCCAGTTAATACATCTTTCCTGTTAAATCTGCGTTTATTTACACTATGTACACTCCAAGTCGGAAAGAAGTTAGCCATTGCTCATGGCGGTTTGGAATCAGTCTGTGACTGATTCGAAACCGCCATGAGCGCGCGCGTGCCCTTCTTGAGTCTCGTCTTTGTCTTGCTTGACTGCTATATATATCATCCCATCCTCGTCGCCAGTTAATATATCTTTCCTGTTAAATCTACGTTTATTTACACTACGTACAGTTCAAGTAGGAAAGAAGCTAGCCATTGCTCCTGGCGGTTTGGAATCAGTCTGTGACTGCTATCGCGGGTGCGCACGTGCTCTTCTTGAGCCTAGTCTTCGTCAACAATGTGACGTGTTGGGCTAGTTGGTTTGAAGTGAACATCTTGGGGAGAAACAGCGGCAAAGAAACTTGGAAAAGAGTAAAGGAACAAACACGACAGGACGGCGCTGAACTAACAACTGTCGTTTATTAAACAAAATTGGAAGAAGGAAAACAAGAAGCATCTTAATCAGATAAAATTATATAGACACACACAAACGTGCCAACCAAGCAGCCTATTATGTAGCGATAGGCCCAATCAGTGTCTACGTAATGCCCGTCATAGTCAATCGTTTATTTACACTGTGTACAGTACAAGTCGGAAAGAAGTTAGCCATTGCTCATGGCGGTTTGGAATCAGTCTGTGACTGCTATCGCGGGTGCGCGCGTGCTCTTCTTGAGTCTCGTCTTCGTCTTGCTTGACCGCGATATATATCATCCCATCCTCGTCGCCAGTTAATACATCTTTCCTGTTAAATCAGCGCCGTCCTGTCGTGTTTGTTCCTTTACTCCTGTCCAAGTTTCTTTGCCGCTTTTTCTTCCCAAGATTTTCCTCATCTTCGTCTTGCTTGACCGCGATATATATCATAGGGGGTTGTAGATGTTAGGTGGATGTATCTGCTTATTCGCAGTGCTATCACGTCCAACGCGCCATATGTCCTTCGTGCCTTCATATCTATAGTGTATGTAATCGTAAACTAGATAAAGGGAGGAGTCATCAAGTTTACTCAGTCGAAACACAAATAAAGCAACACACCTCGATAGCAATTGACCCCGTAAGTGCATAATGACACAATTATGATGATATATGTATTGGGAACGTTGCAGGTCTAAGAAAGCCCATCAGGATTATAAAACAAACTATATTTGCGTGCGATATGTGATACTGTCCGACAAAAATCATCCTACGTATGAAGATCTGCTACAATACAGCGAGAGAAGCATCTGTTTACAGCAATGGTCCTCAAATGGGTCCGCGAAGGCGTTCAAGGGGTCCATGAAGCCCTGCCTAATCAGTAAAGCCCAGAAAAAAAACGTATTTTTTTAGATTGAGAAGAAACGTTTCAATTTTGAGGTGAGTTCTCTCGTGTGTATGCTATTTAGAGAAGTCTACTTTACACTAGCCCTCAGTTGTACTCATGTAATATATCATTATTATAATTAACCCACATCATCTCCTTTCCCTCACCACAAACGGGGTCCTCTATCATTTCCGACGATCCAAAAGGGGTCCGCGAAACATCAATGTTTCAGAACCGCTGGTTTTCAACCATTGATGTTAATAAAGCCGCACCTCAAGTTCTAATTCTAATTTTGAAGTTGAGGTGCATTTAAATAAAGGAGCAATTATTTTGACTAGCGCATGACCGGTTCGATACCCAAGCTTCATTATTGAGGCTCGCAATAGGGGTGTATTTTGTACCTCCTTGTAACCATCGCACTGAGAAGCAATTCTGGTGAATCTTCCGTTTTCAGGAACATCCCACAAAGCGAAAGAGCTGAATAGAAACATCAGGTAAGTTATATATCTGCTGCGGAAAGTTCGTTTGATCACACATCTGTGTACTCAAGCAACTTCTGTGCCATCAAAACTTTCTCAAACGTGCACTGGCCTTTACATTACCAGATTACTCCAGCTGTGGAACTCTCATGGAGGGGGATACCCTCCTCACTCACTTCAGTCCGCCTCCCGTCGTTCGAAGAGCCATCTAGATTTTTGTTTCAAAACGGTGTGTTCTATCGAGTATGGTGGAACGCCACTAGACGCTGTGTTTCGAAACGTACCTATTCCATAGAATGCATAGCAGTGACTGCAACAGCCGTCCTGCGCATCGAACAAAAGAAGGCTTGGGTTGCTGTACAGGCTCCCCAGGGGAGCCAGAGTTGCGCGTCTGTTTTCCACGTGCCGCCGCGCCGCTATTCACAGAGATCGATCACGTGAGGAACAAAGAATCCAGGATCGCTAGGTTGGACATTTGAGAAAAAGTACATGGAAGTGACGTAATGGAAAGGAGGAACGTATCCTAGCAACACTCACGTGGCGGCTCAGCCCACTTTGACGCCGCTACGTCATCGCAAACTTGACACCTGTCACTTGTTTGAGCGACGTCCGGAGCCAACCCCCGACGAGCGGAAGGAGCTACGCATTCCCCGAGGCGTCCCTACGCGCGGGATACGGGGTAGGATTTACCACGACGCGGGGAGCAGTTCCTGCGTTTAGTGAACGAACGGCAACCAATCCTGTGCGTCGCTGGCCGTCGCATCTGTTCTACTACAGGTAAAAGTATTGAAAAACAATAAAAACTTGTTGGGCGTTGTTAAAACAAGCAGCTTTTTTGCGTCCTTTTGCTATACATTTAAGAGTTAATTGGAGAGAAAGTTGTTTCCATATTACAATGAATGCGGGATGCGCGCTTCGCGCCTTCTTTAAAGCAACATGTTGGAGCAAGCCAGAATCGCGGGTTTGATGGCTGCACATAATGCTCCCGCGTTTCGTGGTCCCGGCGCGTAATGAAGGCGCGGAAGCAAGCAGACGACGTGGACAAAGACGCCTGCTTGCTCTGTTGCACCCAAGAAAAATTCGGTTGATATGACTAACCCTGAGACAGGGAAGAAACAAGATACGTAAAAGGGAAGCAGTCAACGCACAGCGTATCCAAAAACAGCTGTGTGTTCGGAGACGTGCCTTTCTTTTCCTTCCCTGTCTCAGGTCAAGGTATGTCCACTTTTCACGGGCTCGCCTGCGCGCTCACCTTTTTTGAGACCTACAGTGTAGTCATAACTTGCAACAGCAACTACTTTCATCTTGTCTGGAATACCTCAGTAGCAAACTTCGCCACGTCGTTTCTGTATATGCTGTAAACGACTTAATTTTCGCGAATCGACGACAATTCGAAAAAAATAGGTCCTGCGAACAATTCCGAAAAGATGTCAACACATTGGAATCTATATTGAGATCCTACCGCGTCGCAAAAATTAGAACCCGCGAATTATTCCAAAACTTCAGCTTTAAACTAAATCGTAAAATATTAAGCCCGCGAAAAATAGGTCGCTTACAGTATATTATTGTCTAGCTGCATTTAATCTTGTCTTAAATATTGCAGGCCTCCGTTATTAGTACACCATACCTTCATGTATCTTAGTAGATATGTTACGAAATACAACCTAGAGGTAGTGTGCTGCAAAACATGTTCAAAAAAGAGATCAATGTTTGACATAACATGTGATTTAAGAATCTCCAAGTGTTTACGTTGTGCTATGCTAGTGTGTTCATTTTTACTTTCGAGACTGAAATATTGCAACACGTTTTTTCATATCATTTTACGTTTTCAAGCTACGGTTTTGCATTCTAAAAATAAAGCCCTTTCAAAAATAAACTAGCTGCGCAACATAACATAAACCCTGATACTCTACGTAAAAAAGGTCACATACACCGAAAGGTCTCAAACACAGCTGAAATTTTTATTTTCCAAAACAGTGCTTAAATACGCACCATGACAAAAAGTAAGGGGGAGAGAGAAACCTGGAATGCCTTGCGAGATCCTGACACCAATCCCAATACTAACATCAAGAGGCACACCTGAGTGATGTAGTCATAATACAGAAGGTAATAATGGGATGTTTAAAACCACAAGGGATATCAAACAATACCCGAAATGGCAATATCCCTGGTTTAATCAACACTAAAAAATAGGTCTTTACAGGTCTACAGACGGTCTAAAGTATTTCTCGGCTTTTTGCAGGAAAAAGCCAGGTGACCTTTGTCGGTTTGGCAACCCGCAAGCCTTTTCTGTCATTATCCCATGCATTTCATGCCTTCTGCTCATGAAATGGAAAGGCTATCGATATTACCGCCATGCAAACACATATCCGGGGGCAGTACCGTCAGTCTCTAAACACAGCACATGAAATACCTGTGAACAGGTCCATCATGTTCCTCGACCTCACACCTGAATTTCAAGATATAAACATATGTTGGAAGTATGAACCAAGGTCGTGCAAAGGATTTCTTTTGTTTGCATCTGAACATTCCAAAACTATAAAACACAGTGTTTCCTACATTGCTCTTGTATCGGCCTTAAAGAAATATTGTCACCAGAATAATGGGCAAAGTTTTGAAAACCAATTTTCCTGCCTACGTGATTCTGGCTATCCGATTGGTTTCCTGGTATGCGCACCTGAAAACATGTGTACCAAACTGTAACACAAATCAGCTGACACAGATATGGAAGAAAGAAGACATGGACTAAGCAAAAAAATGCAGTACCCTACATTCATGGCATAACCCATAAATTAAAAGCAAGTAGCTGCGAGGCAGGGCAATAAGGTTGTGTGCTCTGCTTTAAACTCGGCCTATTGTATGAACAAAGGTATAAAACGCAGGTGAGCTGGTGAATGACATCCATAGCGACCCTGAGACGTAGGAACGATAAAAAAAAACGGACAGAACAATGAAGTCTCTAGCACAGCTTGAAATTTATGGAACAACCATCGCCTTATATACATGTCCCAAACCTCTTTCACAATTCAAACGATCTCCTTGCCCACTACACAGTGTACCCTAACAAGACAATGTAAATTGCAACTTCAACCAGAAACAAATGTGCGACATTTCTTACAAGACACAATATGCCCGCCCCGTGTTACATAGGGGTTGTTTATTACATTCCCCTATCACGTGGCAAATGTCCCATCGGTGAAACTGGTAGGTGCGTAAATGATAGGACACGAGAGCATGCAGCACCTGTCAAGGGACCTTCAACAGGTCATTGCCGCACCTGTAAATGCAGTGTTGTGTTCAGCAGCATCACCATTCTTGCAAAAAACAAAAGCCTGTATGCACGAGAAA
>JABSTQ010007893.1:0-29163 GCA_013358835.2 Ixodes persulcatus
TTCCGCCGGTCTCGCCGAGACAACCTGTCACCCATCGCTTCCCGTCGGGAAAACTAGGCGCGGCAATGCCAAAAGGTGGTGTTGCCAAAGACGAACGATGCCAAGATCCTCCGAGATCGTCGGAGCCCTCCCACTTTAACGCCGCAACACCCCGCAACGACGTTTCTGCAACAGTGTCGAATAACCTCAACGTTATCATCGACGGCCACGACGCGACGGCACTCGTCGACACCGGAGCAGACTACTCCGTTTTGAGCGGGAGCGCCTCTCGGCGCCTTCGGAAAGTTACGTCGTCGTGGAACGGACCGCAGATACAAACCACCGGCGGACATCTGATCACACCTGTCGGCAGGTGCACTGCTCGCGTTGAGATCCACGGTGAGACGTGCCCTGTCAAGTTTGTCGTTCTACAAAACTGTGCGAGGGACGTTATACTCGGAATGAACTTTCGCTGCGAGTACGGCGCCATTATCGACCTCGGAGCAAACCGGCTGACGCTACGAAAACCTGCACTACCACCGGAGGAACCCAAAGCGACGTCATCGGCGGAACGAGTCCTCGCAAACCACGTGAACTTACCGCCGCGGTCGAGTGTTTTCGTACCCGTCAGAATCAATGAGGCTTTCTGCGGCGACGTTCTGCTCGAAGGAAGCCTCCAGTTGCTTCTAGGAAGAGGGATCGGCGTCGTAAGAGTCATCGCGGACCTCCGAGACGGACACACTGTTGCACTCGTAACGAACCTCCGACAGGAGGCTCAGAACCTTACGAAAGACACCAACGTCGGTCACGCCGAGGAACTCCCGGACTCAGCCGCAATCGCCGGAATATTAGAAGACCTCTCTTCGTGGCCACCCAAGATAACGCCGCCTCCGCAGTCCGACATCGATCCAACCCTGACTGCCCCACAACGACGACAACTCAGTGACCTTCTCGCCGAGTTCAATGAGTGCTTCTCCACGTCGTCAAAGGTGCGCCAAACGACCGTCGCGAAACATTGAATTGTTACTGAAGATGACGCGCTTCCTGTTCATCGGTCGCCGTACCGTGTCCCTGTGAAAGAGAGAGTGAAGTCATCCAGAAGCAGGTCCAAGAAATGCTCGACGGCGACATTGTCCAACCCTCAAGCAGTCCGTGGGCTTCACCGGTAGTCCTGGTGAAAAGAAAGACGGGACTCTTCGGTTCTGCGTGGACTATCGCCGACTGATCGCCGTAACAAAAAAGGACGTCTACCCGCTGCCACGCATCGACAACACTCTGAACTGGCTGACCTACGCCCAAGTTTTTTCGTCGATGGACCTGAAGAGTGGGTACTGGCAGATCGAGGTTGACGAACATGATCGTGAAAAGACTGCCTTTGTCACGCCGGACGGGCTGTACGAATTTAAAGTGATGCCGTTCGGACTGTGCACAGCATCGGCGACGTTTCGGCGCGTAATGGACAACGTTCTTTCGGGCTTGAAAAGGGAAAGCTGTCTCGTCTATCTCGACGACGTCGTGGTATTCGCAAGCGATTTCGACGAGCACCTGAGACGTTTGCGAGCCGTGCTGCATGCTATCCAGAATGCTAGACTGACGCTAAAGCTGTCAAAATGTCGGTTCGCTTACGGCAAGCTCAAATTCATGGGCCGTGTCGTGAGTGTTCAAGGTGTAAGTCCTGACCCTGCAAAGACATCCGCTGTCGCCGAATTTCCGAAGCCATCAGACAAGAAAGCCGTGCAGAAATTTATTGAGCTGTGCGCTTTCTACAGACGTTTCGTTCGCAATTTTGCCAAGATTTCTGCACCGCTCACGTATATCACGAAGGACGACGTGGACTTCCGGTGGGGGGAGGAGCAAGAACAATCGTTCGACGAACTGAAGGAAAGACTCCAGTCACCCCCTATCCTCGGACACTTCGATCCATCCGCGGTAATGGAATTTCCCACAGACGCCAGCAACCCCTGACGCGGCGCTGTGCTCGTCCAAAGACAAGACGGAGCAGAGAGGGTGATCGCTTACGCAAGCCGGGTACTTTCTAAGGCAGAGAAAAATTATTCAACAACCAACAAGGAATGTCTCGCTGTCGTCTGGGCGTTAACCAAGTTCCGGCCGTACCTGTACGGCATCCCGTTCCGCGTGGTCACGGACCACCACGCTCTCCGTTGGCTCGCCAACCTCAAGGACCCGTCAGGACACCTCGCTCGCTGGAGCCTTCGACTGCAAGAATTCGACGTGACCATTGTGCACAAGTCTACCCACAAGCATAATGACGCCGATTGTTTGTCTAGGGCCCCAGTCGAATCTCCTTTCGACAGCACCAACGACGACGATGACGCCCGTTTTCTCGAAGCAATTACAGATACAGACATGGGAGCACTTCAACGAGACGACCCCAAACTTCGTGCCGTGATCGACCACCTCGAAGGTCAAGGAAGTTTCGTTCCGCGGTTTCTGGCCCGAGACTTGCAAGTTTCGTTCTGCGGCGAGGCGTGCTCTTCAAGAATAACTTCGAAACCAGCAACCCTGCCTGGCTGCTGGTTGTTCCTGCCAGCCTGCGAGAAGAAAAATTTCAAGCATGCCACGACGACCCGTCGGCTGGACACCTTGGCTACAGCAGGATGCTCGCCCGGATTCTTGACAAGTACTATTGGCCGAGGCTCCCGAAAACCGTCCATTTGTGTACACGGTCGTGCCATGACTGCCATTGACGTAAGAAGCCTACGACGAAATCAGCAGGACTCCTTCAGCCGATATTTGCCCCGACTACGCCTTTCCAACAGGTCGGGATAGATTTACTTAGGCCGTTCTCAACATCGGCGCAAGGAAACCGTTGGATTATCGTCGCGACCGATTATCTTACACGATACGCCATGACGAAAGCCCTTCCGTCGGGAACAGCGGTGGAAGTCGCCAAGTTTTTCATCGAATCTATTCTCCTTGGACATGGTGTCCCCGAAGTCTTAATAACCGATCGAGGGTCATCGTTCTTGGCTCAGCTCGCGCAAGAGATCCTTCGGCTCAGCCAAACCAGCTATCATCGGACCACCGCGTACCATCCGCAGACCAACGGGCTAACAGAGCGGCTCATCACGGCGATCTCCGACATGATTTCCATGTACGTCGACGTAGAGCACAAGACGTGGGGCGAGGTATTACCATACGTCACGTTCGCCTACAACACCGCAGCTCAAGAAACAACCGGGTTTACATCATTCGAGCTGGTGCATGGCAGATAAGTGACGAGCATGCTGGACGCGATGCTGCCCCATGAGCCAGTGGATGACGAATGCGACAATGCCCATGAGGTCAGTCAGAGAGCAGAAGAGGCACGCCAACTAGCCCGCCTTCGAATCCACGATCAAAAGCGTGTTAACGCTCGCCGGTGCAACCTTGGTCGTCGGGACATCCACTTCCAGCCCGGGGACAGGGTGTGGGTGTGGACACCGATCCGCCGCCGTGGTCTCAGCGAGAAACTCCTGAAGCGCTACTTTGGACCCTACAAAGTGCTTCGTCGACTCGGGGATCTGAACTGCGAGGTGATGCCCGACGGAACACGGACTTCATCACGCCGCCCTCCACGACCGGAAGTCGTCCACGTCGTGCGCCTCAAGCCTTACTACGATCGATAGGACTGTGAATTGTGTCTTCTAATACGCTCGATAGGATTGTTTTGCACAAGTCCACGTAGTTTGCCATTATTTTTGTTTGTTTTGCTGTTTTTGTTTCCTGGCTCGTCGCGTCGAGACGATACGCTTTTTAAAGGGAGGAGTAATGCCACGCGCGTCGGCGAGCGACCGCGTGCGTGGCCGAGTGGTCACCGCTCTTGACTGTCGCGCGGAAAGTCTAGGTTCAATTCCAGTCAGTGGAATGTTCTTTTATTTATTCTTTCAACATTGCGTTCTCGTGAGTTCGAGAACATTCTCGCCTGATCGAGTTCCTAATGTTCCAGTCGCCGAACGTTCTAGGCCGATTGTTCCAGAAGCCAACGCGCGTACATAAGGGGACTTTGCGTAGGGATCTGCAGTCAGTCTCGCCCCGGCGTTCGATCCTGCTGCTACGCCGCCATCGACGCCCGTGACGCTCTAGTGTTAAGGCCGCTTCGGACACTTGCGGTTGAGTGCGTTTGACTGTGTTGCGGCGAGAACCGAAAGCCAGTCACCGGCACATCTGTGCTTCGTATGAAGCGTGGAACCCAATTTAAGAAATCTCTTGGCACGCGCTATGAGCAGGAGGAATGTCCTGGTTTCTCGCTGCCGCGACGCAGTCAAACCAGTCAAACGCAACTGTCTGAACCAGGCTTTATCCTTTTTTTTTCATTTTGTTCTTGGCACAAGTTCGCCCCTTTAAGCGTTTGTTTCTTCAGTTATTATCGCCTCATCAATTGTTATTGTGACAATATTGTGTATTTTAAATTCAAAGTTTTTATTGGGCGCGAATTTCAATATGCCTGATATACAGTGGGCTAACAATTCACCCATGCTTACTTGCCGCTCTGCGCTTTTCCTCGAATTTAGTACTATGATCGCCACTAACGGTCTTTATCAGTTTGTTGATTTCCCCACACGTCGTGGCAGGTGACAGTGCATCAACGCTTGACTTGCTTTTTTCCAATTCCACCAGTTGAGTTCAATCTATCTTACCGATTCCTAGTATAAGTGACCATGACGGTATCCTAGCTAAAGTTTCCTTTGAACAACCAATGGTCATGCTTTCCCCTCCTCGAAGGGTGTACATTTTCGATAAAGGTAATTACGACTTGAGTACGCATAACACGAAAGATAAATTTGAGGAGTTTGTGGCGATCAGTACCACGTCCAGGGTTGAAGATCTTTGAAATCTATTTAAAAACAACTTGCTATCGCTCATTGATTGGCACATATCATCAAAAATAGTTTCGGGGAAAAATGGACACAACAAGCCGTGGTTTACCAACGAGATCAAGCGCTTACTGAATCGAAGATGTCGCCTCTTTCGGAGGTACCTAAGCCTGGACTGATAAAATGTTTAACAGGCTAGATATTCTGGGGAAGGAAATTAAGTTGAAAATGAACAAATGCCAAAGATCACTTTTATTCCTGCCTAGGTGAAAAGCTTAGGCATAGTCCAAAGGAGATGTGGAAGTTTGTTAAATATAATGGCAAAGTAGACAGTACTGTCGCGCCACTTTCAGTTGAACAAGGTCATGTCATCAATCATGTCGACAAAGCGAACTGTTTTAATGATTACTTTCAGTCAGTTTTTGCAGTGACTACACCAAACATACTTTCGCAACCAGCTTCGTGTAATATTGAGGCTATGTCAGCTATCACTGTACCGTATGATGGAGTTGTGAAATTTCTTTCTGAACTAAAACTAACGCTTTTACTGGGCCAGATCATAAACCTTGTTTGGTTTTGAAATCTGGTGCACCCATTACTGCTAAGCTTCTGGTTGTCCTGGTTAAATTATCTCTATCATCACAGAAACTGCCTCAGGAATCGAAATTCGCGAATGTTATTCCTGTGCATAAGAGTGGTCCTCGTATTTGGGTTTCCAACTATAGGCCTCTTTCACTAACCAGCGTGTGTTGAAAGGCTCTTGAACATATGATTTACTCCAACATATTTCATCACTTGCAAACAAATAATTGTTTGTCCAGTTTCCACATGGCTTTAAGGCAAGCTCCTCTTGCGTCACTCAGTTGGTCGAATTTTGGTATGATGTTTTTTTTCTTTTTATTCTGGGAAGCATGTTGATTGTACAATGTTATTTTTTGTAAGTTTTTTGATACCATGCCACACACTTTATTGCTTTAAAAACTCGCATCTTTAGGTTTACCTGTTTCTGTCCTTGGTCGGATAGCAGACTATCTAACCGGTCGCTCCCAAAAAGTAGTCATAAATGGCTCAGAATCTGACTTTCTTTCAGTAACGTCGGGTGTTCTCCAAGAATCCGTGCTTACTCCGCTTCTTTTTTTAACCTATATAAACATTATAAGCTACGGGACTACCTCTAACATAAGATTACATGCAGATGATTGTGAATTATACAGGGATATAATTAACCAGGACGATGCTGCTGCTTTATAAACTGACCTTGATCAAATACTCACAAGGTGCAAGAAATAAAAAATGAAACTGAATTTTTCAAAGTGTAATTGTATCGGCTATAGCAGAAAACGTCTAAATATACAGACTAATTAATATATAGATGCAAATCAGATTAGCTTGGCGAAGGATGTGAAGGATTTGGGGTGTTCTTTTTTCATCTAACGTAACGTGGAGTAGACATGTTGAATTTATAACGATGAAAGCAGGACGAGTACTTAACTTCATAACGAGAAACTTTAAACACGCACCTCGTAATGTCAAAGAAATACTATACATTTCTAACGTACGTTCCCTCTTAGAATATGCGGCTGTAGTATGGGATTCTCACACTAAAACCCTAATTAATAAACGTGAGGCCATCCAAAACCGCTGTGTCCGTTTAGTTAACTCTTACCATTTTGATATCAGTGTAACGGCATTAAAAAAATCATTGTCTTGGGACTCACTCGAACTTCGCCGGAGGTTATCAGGGTACTCGTTTCTGAATAAAGTGGTTCGTGAACGTACCGGCATTGGGAGGAACATCTACCTAAAACCCCCTACTTTTACTTCCCAGAGATTAGACCACACGAAGAAAATACGAGAAACAGCATGTTGCACATCTGTTTTTCAATCGTTATTTTTCCCACGAAAAATAAATCAGTGGAATAGGCTCACCGAAGCCGTTGTTTCGGCTTCGGATGAAACTTTTGATTATTTTAGCTCATTACTTTTACGGGAATGAACCATGACTAATGTATCGTTTTGCGTTGTGCTGATGTCAGCAGCTTATAGTGGATATGGGTATGTTGTATACCGTTTTTTTTTATTGCGCATTGTTTCATTTGTAGCAGATGTCAGCATGTATTGATATTTTTGCATTTTCATTTATGTAGTTGTATTTCCGTGTGTTACCCCCCTACAAGAATGTCCCCAGGGCGAAAGGTTGGTAACGAATAAATAAATAAATAAAGGCAAGCTCAGCGCAATCTTATCAGATGCAGAGCTTTCCAGCATTTTGACGTATACAGGAAAACCTATTTTACATATCTGTGAGATGTAAAAAAAACAAAAAAAAAACTAGTGAAGCTACGTTAAGTGCAATCTTTTGTTCTGCGGAAATGAACGCTACAGATATTGATATTTTTTTCTGCTGTCAGCTTTTTGTAACACTTGGTTTGTCTCATAAAAAAATTTCATCGACTCGTTTCGCATTGTCATTGCTGAATGCCGCGGCATAAATCTCCGCCAATTTCACATAAAACACGCGATGCCCGAACAAGTGGTCGGTCCGGTTGGGCCAATCGCGCTCGACTGGTTGTGCGCTCTCGTGACGGGCGGTCTAATGAAACACAAGCTAATAGGGAGTTTTCGTAGATGGTTTTCGGTGTCCCGCAACGCTCTCCGCAACCCGCTACGGTACCCGGAACTCTACAGTCAGGGCCATCGGCGTACAAGTGCAGCAGCGGCTTCTTCGTTGCGGAGGGCTTTGCGGAGGGGGAAACGCGGTCTATGAAAACGCCCTAATACCGCTGCGCTCTCGAGTCGCGCGAGCTGAAGTCGCAGCGCTCTCGAGTCGCGCGTGCTAGCGTCGTGGCGCTCTACTGTCGGCGCTCTTGTATCGTGCGCTCTAGTATTGTACAGCCCACCAGAAAGCCGTCCACGAGAGAGTGAAATTTTAAAACAAGACTTCCAAATATGCCGAAACGATCCCGGAAAATTTAGTGAGAACACGGTTAGGTATGCGATCGGGACCGCCTGCTTTCTCGGCTTTTAGACCGTTATTATTTAGAAGATTCCACCTTAAGGAATTTCAATTGAGACCATACGTTTTAGCAGCATATCAGGTGTGGGTGTGTATAATGCAATAAAGCTAGTACCTATTCGCACCACCACAGTTTCAAGAAAAAAGGGCGTAAAAGGGTGTATCGTTACACCCTTTGTTCCATATAATACACCCCCAAACTTCAATTCGACGTACAGCACCCTACAGTTGAACAGACGGCCCGAAATTTTACGAGGGGCTTGATAGCCGTGTGGTATAACTTATTAAAATATCTAATGTACGTTTTACTGACTACAAAAAACATAACCGGGGTTTTCGTGGCCCTACTGTAAAAACTCGGTGTTTTCTCTCTGTGGTCTTTGATACGTACTTTAGCTATTTAAAAAGTTATATCGCACCGTTATCAAGCCCCTCGTAAAATTTGGGGCCGTCTGTTCGACTATAGGGCTCTGTACGTCGAATTTAAGTTTGTGGATGTATTATATGGGACAAAGGGTGTAATGATACACCCTTTTACACCCTGTTTTCTTGAGAGTGCAGGATGGGATGGTCTTCAGTGATATTCATGTCTAAATCGATGAAAAAGTACCCAATTGTACCACCAGGGTGCGCTGGTCTTCGCCATATTCAACTAGTTCTCTGTGTGCTGTTCCTTTGAGTAGGAGCGTCTTTTTTTTTGGCGCTTCGACGCGACACAACAATGGCGACGAGGATGGGATAGATCGAACCACGGTGGAAGAAATGCATTTAGGTGGTGACTCTGGCCGCTCTTCCCGCGGGGAGCGAGCGACCAGATCGTGTTCGGAGCTAGCATTGAACCAGGAGTATACTCTGTTTCACCTTATTATGTACCGCAGGAAAGGCTACAAGCGCGAGCTCCTTGCTGTGGGGCAGATCTCGGCGGCACAAGCTCTCGTGACTTAAGAGCGGCTGCCAACGCTATGAGCTCGCGCTTCTAGCCTTCGCTGCGGTACTACATAAGGTGAAACGAAGTGTAGTTAGTTCCGCGCCGCTGCGGAGGGCGCTGAGGTGTGAGCACCGTGGGTATGAGGTCTCTCCTCGGCGGCCACGGTTTCGGGGGCTTAGCTTGGTCGCCTTTTTCGCGGTGTGGTGGTGGTGGTGTGCGGCCAGTGGCTGGCCTCATGTTTTGCTTTGGTGCTGTGTCGATCAAAGGTGCCTTTATCGTGCACGAAGGTGAGCCTTAACCCGAAGAAGTTATGCTATAAGAATGGGAAAGACGTGATTCGTTCCCAACTGCAATTCGGGGTCCCGGAACTGTGTAGAGCGAGTGTCCTTGTTGAAAGCTCCATCGAATGACGCTCGCCTGGAGGAGTGGCGTCGTGCAATCCCGAGGGCCGATCGCAAATTACTACCTAGTCTCCTCATCTAGTTGACCAAGTGAAGACCAAGCTTCACAGTTTAATTTCTGTCGAAGACTGGGAATGCGAAGATGTCTGGACAGTAAAGGCTGAAGAAACCGAGGCTGTGAACTGCATACTATATTATGTAACTGGGTTTTTGAGTGTGAAAATGAAAAAAAAGCTACACGCTGCCCTGCATGCCGATCCGCTTTCAGCATCGACAATAACACTTCTGCTGAAGCAGCACTGACAAACGTGAAGAACAGAGAAGGCCTTATACACCCCACCAAGAACCTTTTCCAGCTTCTGAAGAAAGCGGAACAGTTCTTCGTGGAAACTAAAAGCCACCAGACTGTCTACTTGGATACAATCAACAGTGTTCTTGACACATGCACAATAACGTTTCCATCCGCTGAACACAAAGAAGAAACAATGGCCCAGTTGCTCCACTACTACTTCAGCATGCGAATGCGACAACACTGTAAGCATATTACCCTGAGTATGAACAAACAAGCTCAAGAAAAGAAGAAATCAGCAAAGCAGCGCTCGTCTTAGTTTAAGAGCATGCGCGAAAAACACAGGATGTAGGAGATGGCGTTCTTTGGTAGTATGCAGTGAATTCAGCTTTTGTGTGCATTTTAAAGCAAAAATATTTGTCAGGTATTTTTTACAGATGAAAAGTGATTTATGTCCTATACTGTAACCGCACTATCTTTTGACTTTCAGTCACTGTGTTATCATGTCAGTCAGTATGTCAACATACTGGGTCATCATTTCAGTCACTATTTCATCATAAATATAATTTTTTTCTGCTCACGAAGTTTGTATGTCCCACAGTACAAGTTGACATTGTACGTATAAACCATTTGCAATGCTATAACTTTTATGCGCATGTAAAGAATTATTTTGGCCCCACTATGTAACATTATTAGAATTCATTTTTTTCAATAAGAGGGCAGGAGCAAGGATGAAAAAATCACCCGACCTCCTATAAAGCAACGCAATGTGTGTAAACAATTTACGGAACTGTTACCAAACATGCTGTATGACAAAACATGCGAGCAAAACCCAGCTGTTTAATCTAAAGTACTCTAAATTATTGAAGGCCCAGTAGGTTATGCCGGGAAGTTTTATATTTATACGAGAATTTTTGTCGCGTTAAGTCATCATCGGAATGTTCTCGTTTAAAAAAAAAAACAGGAACCGCACAAGGGAAAAGGCAATCGGTGCCAGTGCGCCGACATAAATCCATCATTTCACTACACAGTTTACAGGGACCGAGTAAAGAATGCATAATTTCCTTTACAAGCCCTCTATACTAGCCTTCGCAAGCCCCTCTAAACATGGGCGCCATCTATCCCCGTGCGCGTGAAGCGCGGTTACGCTCCGAACATAATGTGGTCGCCGCATGAGACAGAGAGTTATCACCTAACTGTATTTCTTCCACCGTGGATCGAACGAAGCGAATGACAACGTGGCAAACGGCACAATGCCGAAGTTCACGAAGTTCAAGACGGAAGAGGATGGCGTCAACGAGTATCTCGAACGCTTCGAGATTTTCCTTTGAGTGAACGCCGTCAAGACGGAAGACAAGGCCGTGACGCTGCTGAAATACATCGGTAAAGCGTCGTACCGGCTCTGAAAACCTTGCTCGCTCCAGAATCGCCGGTATCGAAATCGTACGACCTGCTTTCCAAGGTGCTGAAACGCCACTACGCACCCACGCGCTTAGTGAATGTAGAGCGCAGAAAGTTCTATTAGAAAAAATCAAGAGGTCGGCGATAGCCTAGCGGACTTCCCCTTGGCTATCAGGAAGCTCGCCCAGACATGCGCGATCAAGGACAGCATCAACCAGACTCTTCGGGACCGGCTCGTGGCTGGGTGTCGAGATCCTGACGTACAGCTAACATTCATCCAGCTCGACGACGAGTGCTTCGACGAAGTTCTCAAGGTGTGTCTGTCCAAAGAACTTTCTCTGCGCAAAATGGACGAGATACGACAGCCCGGCGTTCCGGGGTCAATGGACGTGCACCGCTTTCAAGGTGATGGTGAACGACACTTCCAGTGGCCGCCTTCCGTCACTGCTTCGTCACAGGTCCAGTACCAGCGTACGGTCGGCCCTCGTTTTTGGATGCGCTACTACCGTGCACGCTTCCGAAGAAGTGGCCTCTTTTTGCAAGCAAAGTGTTTTAAATGCGGAAAGCAGGGCCACACAAAGGGGCTGTGTAGGGCTAAGCCTAAGCGTACTACGAGCACCAAGCGTGGACTTTGGAGCGTAACCTGTATGCCAAAGAATGATGCCTGTGCGGCATTCCAGAAGGTATTGGAAATTGAAGGAAAACCGGGGACGACGGAAATCGACACTGGTTCAGCGGTTGCTTTGATGCCAGAAATAATGTATGTGAATTTGTTTCCTCACGTGCCCTGCGAGGCGAGTGACATGCGTCACCGAACGTACACAGGGTGCTCTGGTGCCAATCAAGGAGTAGCGAGCGTTCATGTAAAAGATGGGAAGCTACCAAGTGAAAGGTTACCTTTGATTGTTGTAAAATTTAAGAATGCCAAGCTGCCAGCTCTTCTAGGCAGAGACTGGATAGAGCAGTTAGAAATTAACTGGTCGGGCGTGGGTCGTATCGAAAACGGTACGATGACAGACTCACTGAGAAGGTCTTTGAAGGTCCAGTGGGGCTGAAAACGTCTTTGAAGGTCCAGTGGGGCTGAAAAGGGGTTTTCAGGCAAGGATTGTACTGAAAAAACTCTAAACCTGTGTTTTGTAAACACAGAGTCATGCCGTAGACATTTAGAGGAGCAAGTGCAAAGTGAGCTTGAGAAGATGGTGGCTCAGGGCATTCTGAGCCCTGTAAAGAGTAGTGAATCGGCAACACTCCTCGTTGTGGTTCCCAAGCCAGGGGGTAAAGTTATCATCTGTGGTGACTGCAATGTGCCCGTAAGCCCACAGGCGACGACGGACTACTACCCACTACCGAGGGTAGATTAGGTATTCAACAGCTTGCGGGGTTGTAGCATCTTTGCTATTCTGGACGTGAAGACTCCATACTTGCAGTTAGCCCTGGACGAAGCGTCGCGAAGACTGCTCACAGTGACCACTCACCTAGGACTGTTTGAGTTTTTACGTATGCCTTACGGAGTCTCAAGCGCACCAAAAAATTTCCAGAGTATAATGGATACGACTTTGTATGGCCTACCCGAGGTAGCATGCTAACTTGACGATGTATTGCCAGGTGGCGTAGATCAAAAATGACTGCAACTAGAGAGCCTTGGAAGTGTTGAAACGCTTTCAGGAACATGGACTTTGTTTGAATCAGGACAAGTGTCAATTTTTTGTACGTGAAGTGCGCTACTTGGGATACTGATTGAGTGACCAGGGCTTGAAGCCATGTCCTGAGAAAGTAGATGCTATCGAAAAAGCACCCGCACCAATTAACGTGACTGAGGTAAAGGCCTTTGTGGGGCTGCTAGCTTTTTATGCATGTTTTCTCCCAGACTTAGCTGCCACACTGCGACATTTGTATGAACACTTGAAGAAGGACAAAAAGTGGCATTGGTCGGCAGAATGCCAACAGGTTGTGGACAGAAGCAAAGAGCAATTGTGCAGTGCTGGGGTGATTGTCCTCTACACACCCTAGTCTACCACTTCAAGTGACGGCCGACGCATCCAGCTACAACCTCGGAGCAGTCTTAACCCAAGACATAGAAAACAGGGACTACATAGCAGTGGAGTTTGCGTCCAGGACGTTTACTGTGGCTGAACAGAACTACGCACAAGTGGAGAGAGAAGCCTTGGCACTCATATTTCTTGTTAAGAAGTTCCACAGGTTTCTCTGTGGCCGCTCGTTCACCCCGGTAACACCCTGCTGGGGCACCTTTGAAAGCAGATGTTTGGTGAGTGGCGTCACCATGGACTCCGAGCCATACCGGTTCGCCCGCCCACATCTGGCTGTGGGTGGCTTTCCCGTGTCCGGGGAAAAGGGCATCCTGGTGGTTGAGCCGAGCCCGGGCTAGGTTTGGAACTTTCGAGGCCCCCGGGTGAGGCAATACACCACTTCGGCCCCCGCTTCTCGTAGATGGGAGTCCTGGTAAGGCCCGGCCAGGATGATTCAGTTTAGTAACCTTTTCTTCTACTATTCCGTCCGATCTTTCACTTCTACCTTTCCTCTTTCTTTTACTTCTCTCTCATTTCTCTTACTCCCTTTTCACCCTTCTTTGGCGGCGAGGGCTAACCTTGGGTGGCAATGGACCTCTGTTTTGACCCACATTTTGGTATAGACCGACACGCTGTTTACAAACAAGCCGGTGTTTGCCCACACAGGTGTGGGCACTGCGCGTGCGCAGAAACCGATTTCGCGTGAACTGAAGCGTCTCCGCATGCGCAGTGCCGTCGACAGCGCCACCGCAGCTGCGTGACGTCAGGGTCGCGTGTTGGCCTATATTTTCCCGGCAGCACTGTCAGCGTAACGTCTCCAGCCAAGCCCTTCTTGTTATGGCGCGTTACCAAACCCCTTGTTGGGCTTGGTGGTGGGCGGTGCACCACGGATTCTGAACACTCTCTGCCCTCCTCTGGCGCCCCACCCCTCTAAACCCCGTTCAGGGCACGCCCTTAAAAGGCGCTGCCTTGAACGCAAAACCATTCACAAAGAACCCGGGATAGAATCTTTTACAAAAAAAAAGAAGTAAAATTTGGAAGTTTTACGTGCCAAACCAACGACGGGCATCTGGTACGCCCCAGCGGAGGACTGAGGATTAATTTGAACCACCTGGGGATCTTTCGACGTGCAACCGAAAGCTCGGTTACACGGCGCCTCCTCCGCAATAAGCCTCCTTCAGATTGCGGGCACCTCGGCCGGGATTCGAACCCTCCACATGGGGATCCGTAGGCCAGCGCTCACGCCTCGGAGCCACCGAGGCGGCTAAGAATCTTTTACAAAGGTTTTTTTGTTTTTCACTCTCTTGAACAGAAGTCAGTTGGGAAGATGTCACCTTTCGTTTTAGCCAAAGTGTTAGAGCACCTTGTAGAATTTTCCTACAAGGCAAAAAAAAAAAATTGCACTCTGGAGACCTCCTTGTGGAGGTAAACACTAAAAAAACAAAGCGAAGCACTAATCAACTTGACCAACATTGTTGACGTAAAGGTGTCGTTGAGTCCTCATAGCACACTTAACACCATTCGTGGAGTCCTCTCTGAGGACTACTTTTTGCACAAAAGTGAAGCAGAACTCCTGAAGGGCTCAAACGTTCCGGCGTTGTCGCTGTTAAACGCATCATGTTTCGGAAAAATGGCGAACGAATTCCTTCTAAGCATGTTATTCCGACCTTTAAAAAACACACACGCCAAGGCAGGATACCTGAACTGCCGCATTCGCCCTTACGTCCCCAACCCCTAGGGGTGCTTCTGTTGCCAACGTTTTGGTCACGCAGCATGCAGCTGAAGTGGGAAAGAGACGTGTGCAAAGTGTGGCAGTCAGGGCCATGGTTCTGACATATGTGAGGAGGCTGTGGCCCACTGTGTTAATTGCGATGGACCACATCCCGCTTATTATCGTACCTGTCTCTCGTGGAAAAAGAAAAAGACAACCTTACCATTAAAGTGAAGGAAAACATTTTGTATTCTGAAGCTAAAAACGATTCTCCTTCGTGTCAAAGGGGTGTTTTGCCGATGTGATGCGCAGGGGCCCTACACCACGCTTGGAGTCGAGGGCCACCCAGGTCTCTCCCCAGATCTTGGCGGCCGACCTCAGAGCCCCAGCTCCTAACAGAGGCAGCAGCAGCTTCCCCCAGTCCCTGGTGGTAGCACGCGTGCTGCTCCCCCATGTAAGGATAGGTCGGCGGCAGCCGCGCCTTTCCCCTCTCCTAGGTCTCCTCCTAGGGAGAAGGAGCTAGTTTCTCGCTCTTGCTCGCTGGAAAGGGCCCGCCTATCAAAGGAGCAGCATGGAGCTCATGCAGCTTCAGTGAAAGGAGGGGACAAGACGAGCTTGGATGACCCCTTGCCCAGTTCGTCCACCACTCGTCCAGCCGGCCGTGGCCGAGGCTTGTTCCCTCGTGGGCCAGGCCGGACAAGCTCCGTATCGACTCCAATGGACACTTCTCAGGAGGGGGAGATGCCAACAGATGTTGACACTCTCCCTACTCTTGGGTCTGCCCAGGATGGATTGGAATGGGAGACGCCCTCCCGCAAATCCAAACAAAAACAGCCTGTAGTACCGCCCAAATGATGACCCCGTCAGTAGCCGTATTGTGGCCATATCTTCTACCTAATTTTCGTTGACTCTCCATGGTTTTATGTATTTCACAAAGTTTTGACTCATTATATCTTTACATATTTACCCAATTCTCAATAGATGACTAAGTTGCATTTTATGCAGTGGAACTGTCGTGGTATTTTAAGAAATATTTATGATGTTGACTATTTCATAGATGAGCTTCGGCCCATCGCTCTTGCTTTGCAAGAAACCCACCTTCAATCAAATGTTTTTAACGTTTAAAAACATCTACAGGTTTTTAGGAAAGACCGTCCTGCATCCCCTCCGTCTGGCGGTGTTGCAGTGGTTGTGCAGGCTGACTAGGCGCTTTTTAATCTTCACTCCACTTTAGATCCTTCGATTGTTTCTTCTATGTCCCCTGAGAACGCTACACTTCATGGTACTGAGCAGATACTAAGGGCTGCTCAGGAGTTCATTCCACAAACATCTGGTAATATACCCGAACAAATGCAAATCTTGGTGGAACGAGGAGTGTGCCACGACCCGGACGGACCAAAAGAGGGCGTTGAGCCGATTTCGCAAATATCCCACTTCACGCAACCTTGTTGAGTTCAAGCGACGAAAAACTAAAGCTCGTTGGACTAGGAAGCAAGCAAAGCGGAAGTCGTGGATGAAGTATCGCTCTTCTCTAACTAGTTTTGTCCCTGCCAAAGAGGCCTGGGACAGATATCGAAAAGTAAGTGGAGATTATAGGTGCTTTGCTCTTCCAACGTTTAACGCTCCTTCTTCATCGCTAAGAGGCTTTGGTAATATACTCGGGGAACATTTTTATAATTCATCTAGTTCGGCCAACTACAGTGTTACCTTTGTACGGTTTCAAGCTCGTGCGGAGCGACAAAAGCTCGTCATGTCGGGAGGAAATTCAGCATCTTATAACCAAACTTTTATATACGACGCGAGTTTGAGATAGATAGATAGATAGATAGATAGATAGATAGATGGGGTTTATTTGCGTGCCTGCAAACAGCCAATTTTCCTGAGCAGCAGTGCACAGTCCTGCACAGAGATGCATAAAAGTATGGCATAAAAACAAAATCAGGCGAAAATGTCTGTTTCACCAAAGAAGGCATCGTGAGTCTGTTGCAGACGCGTCATTGGGCAAGTGGGCCGCACATCAGGATAAAACGTATCTCTACACTTTGATGTCCTCCCTGACGGTACCGGGAACCTCAGCGACATCAGCAGCTGGGCACAATCAAGAGAACCATGCACAATTTGAAGCAGGAAATGCATGTCTTTTGCAATTTGTCTATCTTGCAGAGGCACTAGACCGAGGTCAGTGAGCAGGGAACGGTAATTGTAGAAATGGCGGCGGCCAATATATCGGTCGTATAAAATTCTTATAACTTTACGCTGCACGTTTTCAATAAGATGACCCTTAATGCAACTAAGCTATCTGCCCCTGGGCCCGATAGAATTCACTATGAAATGCTTCGCCACCTTTCTTCGAAATCTTCTGAAAAACTTCTCTTTTTCAATCTTTTGTGGAAAATAGCATGTTTCCCTCAGGCTTGAAAATATGCACATATCACATCCCTTCTAAAACCTAGTAAAGACCCTTCAGAACCATCAAGTCATCGCCCAATTGCACTCACGAGCTGCCTCCGGAAAACTTTTGAAAAACTTATAAACAGGCGACTCGTATATATGTTAGAAAGCCAGAAGGTCTTTGATAACAATCAGTGTGGCTTCCGCCAAGGTCGATCTATTCTTGGCCACTTAGTTCGCCTGGAAACTGTGATACTCGAGGCATTTTTAAACAGGAAGCACTGTGTTGCGGTTTTTTTCGACTTAGAAAGGGCATATGACGCAGAGTGGAAGTATGGGATTTTCCGAAACCTGTATGCATGTAATATCCGTGGCCGTATGCTGCGATGCATAAAGGAATATCTGACGGACAGGACTTTCCAAGTTCTTCTCGGTTCAGTCCTATCTGAACCCTTCCTTCAAGAAAACGGAGTCCCTCAAGGGGGTGTTTTAAGTGCGACTTTATTTTTGCTAACAATGAATTCAATCACACGACTGCTGCCACCTTCAATTACATATTCTTTTTATGCGGATGATATACCGATTTCATCCTCCTCTTGTAACCTTTGCAGTTGTGAGTTTCTGTTGCAGTTAGCCATAAACAAACTGTCAAAGTGGGCCGACGAAAACGGGTTCAAGTTCTCTGCTTCAAAAACGGTCTGTGTGCCTTTTTCTTTGCGACGCGGGTTTTTTTGTTTTTTTTTTAATCCATCCCTGGAATCAAATGGAACCCCTATTCCTGTTAGAAAAGAACACAGATTCCTTGGTGTAATATTTGATAAAAAGCTTAACTTTATTTCCCACCTTAAAGCGCTGAAGCAAAAATGTCTTCTGTTCAGAAACCCTTTGAAAGTTTTATCTCACAAGTCTTGGGGTCTGATAGAAAATGTATCCTGCAGTTATACAATGCCCTTGTACGATCCCGTCTTGACTACTGTGCAGTAGTGTATGGATTGGCTCGGCCCTCTGCCCTTAAAATGTTGGACCCAGTTCACCATCTCGGCTTGCGAGTGGCAACAGGAGCCTTCCGGATGTCACCCGTCCTCAATTTGAATGCATAATCTAATGAGCTGTCCCTAAACAAACGGCGTACATATCTTAGTCTAACATATGCTTACAAGAATCTGGCCGACCCGCAGCATCCGACGTACTCTTCACTTACAAGGTCAAGGTTCTTTCGCATTTTTGTAAATAAACCAAGCACTGTGACACCGTTAAGCTTCCGTATTGAACATCTTCGCACTTCGCTGCACTTTCCTCTGGACGACGTCGGCCTCGTTCGGAAAGTCAACGGTAGTCAACCTTGGAAAACACAGCGAGATTAATCCAACTGGTCTCTCGCGAAGTTAAACAAGCACGGCAATTCCCATGCTGTAATTAAACAAGAGTTTGGTTAACTGCCTTCTAAGTATGATAGTTAGCTTCATGTTTATACAGATGGTGCCAAGACCTCCTCATTTGTTAGTTGCGCTGTGTATTCTGAAAGCTTCTCCAAGGTTCAACGACTTGATTGTATTGCCAGCATTTTTACTGCGGAGCTCTATGCGGTATCTATGGCGATTGAATGCATTATCAATAAAAAAATTCTGAGGGCTGTCCTGTTTGTTGACTCTCAAAGTGTGATTCTTGCAGTTTGCTCTATTAAAGATAATAAAAATATGCTTGTACAACAGATTCGATATAAACTCAACTCTCATTTGCATGGAGGTCGAAATATAAAATTTTGTTTGTTGTCCACAATCGCTGTCCTGTTTACCCTATCAAGATATTAAGTTCTTGGTGAAGTCCTCGATTCTTCATTCTTGGCAATCGGAATGGGACATGGAGTGCGATAACAAGCTTCACGTTACCAAACCTGCTTTGGGAGTTTGGGAAAGCTCTTCATGTAAGAGCCGACTCATGAAACGTTGTTGTGCCGAATGAGAATTGGACACTCTTTTATAACCCATAGGTATCTGCTTTCAGGAGGCGATCCACCAGTCTGCGATCAATGTGGTGATAGCCTCCCTGCTTTGCATATCTTGTGGTTTTGTCCTGGCCTTCAGTCCAAGCGCCGCGTTCATTTTCCTTAATTTTTTCAACATCATACCCCATTTCATCCTGCTCTCCTTCTGAGAGAGAATCCTCCGGCCTCTTTTGAACGAGTAATAAAATTTCTTGGTAGTGGTGGCCTTTTACACCGATTCTAGCTTTTTGGTTATCCGTTTGTAAACCCCGTTTTAAACTACATTCATGCCTTCAATTAGTTTGGCGCAGATGGCCTCGTAGCTTTTGCGCCATAAACCCCCGAAATCCCTCTCACCCTGGTAACAGACCATTACCCGCTACCTTCGATCCTGGGACCAAAGTATTCAACAACAGCCATAGCTGCTGCGAGGATTCAGAGGTGGCGCTTGTTACTTGCAGGGTACAGCTTCAAGATCTTGCACCGCAAGGGCAGGGAGCTCGGGGACGCTGATGGTCTATCGAGACTTCCTCTGAAGACAACTGTGGAAGAAGAAAGTATGTCGAAATATTTTTCACCCACGGAGCAACCGCTTCTTTCAAGTGCCGACGTTAGGAAGGAGACCCTCAGGGACCCCTTGCTGCAACGTGTCCTTGAACACGCTAAGAGAGGGTGGCCAACATCCGTGCAAGATCCATGGTTTCAACTTTTCTGGCAGAAGCGATAGACGCTCTCAACGGATCAAGATTGCCTAATATGGGAGATTAGAGTCGTGATTCCACAGGCACCACAGGCTGCAGTCCTCGAGAGCCTGCATGAAGAGCATCCAGGAATAGTGCATATGAAACAACTTGCGAGAGGGCATGTGTTGCGGGCATCTAACTCCGATTCCCACAGACCCTGTTCCCGGATGAACGTGACACAACAATATTTCGTTCTCGGCAAAAGGGTTTATTCACTCACTCATTGCCTTGGGGGTTTCGGGATCGGGGGACGGTCATCAGCGAGGCGGGGGGGGAAGTCCGCTCCGCGTCATGGGGACGTCGTCATCTAGGTTCGCCGCCCGGTCCGTTAGTCGAGTCCGCCACTCGACGTAGCATCCGCACTCCCCGCGCCAACGTCCGTGCCCCGTCGATCCCCGCACCAGCGTCCTCGTCTCCTTGTCACCGCTGCATTATCCTTCGTGTCCCGTCGCCCGAGAGCTTCACCGTACAAGCGCTGCCGTGCGAGAGAGTTTTCCTTTGTTCGGCTTCCCCTTTTTAAGCCTTCGCCCCTTTCTCTTGGGAAGCCTGTCCCGTGACGTCAGTTGGCTTAAGGGGTGTCCAAACAGGACACTACAAAACGCATGACTCCGACAAATCGTGAAAATTGAAGCGGACGCCTCACGCTTCAATTTTCACGATTTGTCGGAGTCGTGCGTTTTGTAGTGTCCTGTTTGGACACCCCCTTAGGGAAGCGGCCCAGCCGGACCTTGTGCTGCGCGAGGTCACCGCCGCTCCCCCAAGGCATGACGTATCTCGGAGGCCGGAAATTGGGGCCCAGAGGGTCGGCGCGGGGGAGGGCAGCCAGATCTCCACACCTCCCTCCCCTCAAGGCTCGGACTCGGGGGGGCCCAAGGTTGCGTGGTTCCCAGGAACTCCGGCGGGGAACTCGATCAGCTGATTGTCACCGATGATGACGAGCACCCTCGATGATGATGGTAGTGGCATCAAACCAGGCAGGCCAGTGGTGGACGTTCATTCTCTGGGCAGCCCGCGACCGACGGAGCACGTCCACGAACTGGTCCGGAGCACCACAGCTCACAACACGCACGGGTACTCAGGCACACACCACACGCCGGCTCTTAAAGTTCGCTTCCGTCCCTAATATCCCAGACAGCGAATCGCGCAGAAACGAGTACCGACACGCTATACCAGACAGCGCGACGAAACCAAAATCTTTCGATCGTTGGACATGCCACGAAATAAAAACAAAACTCTTCATTTCAATACCAACATGCAGGCAATCATCAAGAACATCACGCTACACATTCGAGAGGTACCTAAGTGGAAAACTATTCCACAGCTAAAAAGTATGAGCACTCTCTATATACTCATATCGTACAAACGGCCACATACAACGTTTGATCCTATAAAACTCAACCGGATTCTTTTAAAACAGAAAACAATCTACTGGAGCGTCAGAACCGCACACCTCTGACAACTTAATCTTTAAAACACTCGCGAAGAACGCACAATACCTCAAAACTAACAATAACCTCCCGTAAAACAGAAATGGCCACAAATCCTGCCCCGTTCGCGAGGTGCGACTCAAAATAGTTACGGATAAAAACACGCTGTCAACACTAGCAATTACTCAAGACGTGCACTGATGAACTCGGCGTTCGCGACACCGAGCTACAAACACGCTACAGCCAAGCTACGCAGCACGCCTTCATCAGAAGGAATAATCACCTTACTGAAAGGCTGGTGTTCCGTGGTACCGGCCACAAATACTAGTACAAAGGGAACGGTATCTAGATCGTGCGGACAGCAGATCTAATCGGACAGCCTATTTACACGGCTATGTCCGTAACGTCTGGACATGCGCCAGACGTTACCGCTTCACTGCTCGGAGGTGACCTCCCAACAGGAGCGACGAACGCGTAATGGCGGTCCGCACCGAACCCCACACGGGCTCGGCAACCGCGACAAGCGCATCGACGCACATTAGAGTTCTCCCCCGGCCAAACCCCGACACCGCATAACTAAAAAGTCTTCCAGCTGATGTCAAGGCCGGCCAGGATCGAGCAATAAATGGACGCCGTCAACGCGTGTCGCGACTGTTCGACGTTCTCGACTCGAGCAACGTGTCCACATACAAACGCAGTAGGTTACGCACAAAGCTCGCTCCCGACCAAATCAACATGCCGCATGACTGAAAATTCCTCTTGCGACTGTGAGGACAGGTAGGGTTCGAAGAATGTAAATATCCCACACGCGCACCGTTCATCTTCCGCGCAACAAGCACGACACTGAAATGCCAAATAATCCAACCGGCCGGTCTTCGAAATGGACGAGCTAATAAATTATATTTGCTCTGCATGAACAGTTTCCGCAGCGTCGAAGTGTCTACCGCATTTACCGCTGGATTCCAACACCCGCTACCTATTCATGCAAAAGCTGCAGTTTGTACAGCGACGGGCTGACCCAACGCACAACAGTTATAGGCCGCCGACGGCCATGCCGCTGCCATAATGTCTAGGCTTCCCGGGCACGTACCCGCCGACGTGAACCGTACGTTTTCCCGGGCCAACCGCGCATCTGTACAGGATAAAACTATGAACAACTCGTCACATCCTCACAAGACCAACACTCCCCTCGTGCAGCTCTTCACTGCACGAGCACCGCTCTCTCCCCACCTAGCTGTCTTTTCACCCCTAAATTTATAATTTACTCTAATCCAGGTCTCTGCACGACCAATTACGCTCTGCACGACCAATTACGCGAGGCTCAACCCTCAATATAGCGGTGTGAGGATCCAGAACCAACTGGGCGCACAATTAAACGGAATCAACATCACGACTCTACACCCAGAAACGCACGGGTCATGCCCATCGCGTCAGACTGGGCTCCACGGAGCATTACACACACACAGCCACTGATAAAGTGAACACGGAAACTCGGTGGTTTTCTGGATTCCGATGTCTGCGCACCAGACATCGCGTATCCGGCACGATTTAGGAGGCTTAGCTCCTAAATGTAGCCTCTGGCCACAAGGTACTCGTTCAAAGCGACCTTGGTCGGAACCACAAGAGCGCATACCGTACCTTAAAACGCTGTCAACTAACAGAGCTCAAAACCGCGCTGACATCTCAAGCAAGACCAACTGGGAGCTAGCATGCGGTCAAACCGAGACGCTAGGCTCCTCCCGGACAAAATGCGATGCGGGAATAATTTCCAAACACAATCCATGCATGCAACCGACATCCGCATTGGGAGCGTTCTCCACCCAGAGCGATGCCTCTCTAACACGTCCGATCGGTAACAAGCGTTCCAAAGCATTACATCGACACGCGAGCAAAGGCGGTTAGGCGCGTCACATCCCCCAAACCGTGAGCTGGCATCTTTCCCAGCAGACGTGGACGGCCGGCGGCGTAGGTGGGCTGACGCCCGACGCTGCGGGCCTCAAAAAGTGCGGTAATTTCGACGCACACAGCGCTCTTGCGCAGCAAGATCAACCTGCCAGCATTCATCGGCGCGCTGAACAGCAAAAAATCAAGGCGTTTTTCGTAACTGGGGATACGCAAATTCCTGACAGGCTGGGGAAGGGGCTAACCCCTAACGACAACGGTCAAGGTCCGCGCCTCCTCGTCGGGCAGGCGATATTGTCAGGACATTCGTGCGGCGTGCCCGCAACAGAACTCTATGCGGCGTTCCCGCCACGAAGATGACCCCCAAAAAGAGCGCGAAACAGTGCCCCAATTCAACCGGAACCAGGTTAGGAATCGGAATGCCAGCCTGATCGAAAATCAAGCCCCACGTGGCGGCGCCAGTTTATGCGGGCATCTAACTCCGATTCCCACAGACCCTGTTCCCGGATGAACGTGACACAACAATACTTCTCTCTCGCCAAAAGGGTTTATCCACTCACTCATTGCCTTGGGGGTTTCGGGATCGGGGAACGGTCATCAGCGAGGCCGGGGGGAAGTCCGCTGCCCAAGCAGCTTCTCCAAATCCCAGCGGTAGTCGTCCACACCGCGTCATGGGAAAGTCGTCATCCAGGTTCGCCGCCCGGTCCGTTAGTCGAGTCCGCCACTCGACGTAGCACCCGCACTCCCCGCGCTAGCGTCCGTGTCCTGTCGATCCCCACACCAGCGTCCTCGTCTCCTTGTCGCCGCTGCATCATCCTTCGTGTCCCGTCGCCCGAGAGCTTCACCGTACAAGCGCTGCCGTGCGAGAGAGCTTTCCTTTGTTCGGCTTCCCCGTTTTAAGCCTTCGCCCCTTTGTCTTGGGAAGCCCGTCCCGTGACGTCAGTTGGCTTAGAGGAGCGGCCCAGCCGGACCTTGTGCTGCGCGAGGTCACCGCCGCTCCCCCGAGTATGACGTATCTCGGAGGCCGGAAATTGGGGCCCAGAGGGTCGGCGCGGGGGATGGAAGCCAGATCTCCACAGTGTCATGGCGCGAGATCGGCCCCATGATCGAGAACAAGGTGCAGTAGTGCGAGATCTGCCAAGCGGTCTACAACGACGTTCTTCCAGTACCACTGCGACCATGAAATAATGACCTCGCGGGTCTTCGAACGCATTCATTTGGACTTTGCAACCAAGTCGGGAGCCAACCGGTATGTTTTGGTTGACAGTTTTTCTAAGTGGGTTGAAGTTCTGCCCATGTCTTCCACAACCACACCCCAGACCGTCGAGAAACTGATGGCTGTCTTCACACAGTTGGTGAGTGTTAGAGGCCCCCAGTTTTGAATCGAGGAGTTCAAGACCTTCTTGAAGGATCAGGGAACGGTGCACACCATGACGCCACCCTACCCCCCGGCTTCTAATGGCGCCGCGGTGAAAGCTGTGCAAACGGTCAAGCGAGCGCTGCTCAAGCAAGTACTTGAAGACGACCTCCAATGGAAGAGACGGAGTGTCCAGAAGTTGTGTTTCCTACTTGCCTACCGGACGACACCGCACACAAGTACTGGGAAGGCCGCTGCAGAGCTGTTCCCGGGACGGCTTCCGCAGACCCGAGTGTCGCAGCTCAAGCCAGGTGCAACGTCCCTTCCATGACGAAAAAAAAAAACACAACAAGAAAAAAGAGCTGGCAGACAAGCGCAGAGGTTCAACGAAACTCTTCCAAGTGGACAAGAGAGTTCGGGTTAGAAATTTTATCGGGAAGAGAGTAAACTGGACTAAAGAAGTTTTAAAGAAACTAATCAGTCCAGTTACATACCAGGTGGGGGTGGCTAATCAGATTCGTTATGAGCATGCCGATCACTTGCGCCTTCGAAGTGAGGGCTCGTCCCGGTCAGCTTCTTTGGAGAGTGGATTTAGTGACAGTGATAGTTTTGACGAAAATGGCGAATGTGATGTGCCTATGCCACCGCACGCTGATAGTAGCATAGCTACTCGGGACGTTTGACAGTCGAGCAGAGCTCGACGTCCTCCAAATAGATTGGTGTACTAGTTAGTGTTCGTTTTATGTAAATGTGGAGGAGTGCTGCGATAGAGCTAGTACCTGTTCACCCCACCAGGTGGGATGGTCTTTAGTGATGTTCATGTATAAACCGATGACAATAGTACCCATTCGCACCACCAGGGTGCGCTGGACTTCGCCTCGGTATATTGTGACTCCGCCATATTAAATTTGTTCTTTGTGTGCTGTTCCTCTGAGTGGAAGCGCCTCTTCTTTAGCCCTTCGGTGCGACACAACGTCAGGAAAAGGCGGGTATTCATTAGTAGCTACTGTCAAAAATACAGATTCGAAGTGCCTATTAAATAGTGTCGCTTCTTTTTCCTCTTCTGCGACGTGTTGTCCGCAGTTAGCAATTGGGGGAATTCCGAGTGCTACTGGATTTTTTTACTTTACATATATCCGAAGTTTTTTTTTTTCTGAGTTTATCATTTAAAGACTCTTAAAATCTGGGTTTACATTCACCCGATTGATTTTTGAATTGTTTGCATAAGACCAATGGTTGTGAAAAAGAGGCAGAGTCGTTTTTCTAAGATATTTCAAATATGATCGCCTTTTTCTTTTGGTCAAGAAGCGTAGGTAGGCGTTCAACCCCGGTTTGTCTTTACGTCGACTGAAACTTAACACCTTGCTGGGGACAAATACTTCGACTAAATAATCACCTTTATCTATAAAAAGGCTTCAAAGAGTTTCGACATCACGGTGGTGGGAGAGCTCTAAAAACTCAAAGAAATATTTACAGAGATCATTTCAGATGCCCTTATAATTAAAGTGGTCATACAGAATAACTTTTCAGGGTGGGTTCGACCCTTCATTTTCGCGCCTACTGGATAGACCTCCTACTATGATTTCGTGATCGCTAATCCCAGAAATTCTAGAAAAAGATTATATAAAACTCTTATTATTGCTATAAAGAGAGTCCAATGTGCTAGCCCTCGTTTTACCTCGCCTTGTCGGGAATGCCCAATGCTGATAGTGATCAAAGCTGGAAACAAAATTGAGAAAGGTCCTGTACGCGCAAGAAGTATTCAACGTGATGGGTTCGACCGACTTCCCACTCCACATCAGGAAGTTAAAATCACCACCGAGCGCAAGGCCGCCATAGTCGATGAATGACAATATATCAAGAAGAGGGAACATTGCAGCTTCAACTTTATATTTTAAATCTCGTGCAGCGCTAAAAACGCCTATTTGTGTGGAGGAGACTGAAAGTTCAATTTTATATCATCCCTATAAAAGGAGCCCACAGTAATACACTTGCCATTTTCTAGTAAAATCATACACCATGCCGATTCACAATTCAGATCATTAACCTTGACCTCAAAACTTTGCAGGCTGTCATGAACTAAAAGAAAAACAACACCAACACATTTGTTTCTATCTCGGCTGTATGCAACACAGTCCGAGGGGAACACTTTAGCATCACTAATGGAGTCTTCGAGCCAGGAATCTGTACCAATACCAATACAAGGCTTAGTCAGAATAATGGCGTGAGCCAAGTCTTCCGCTTTATTTTTCACACTGCGATAGTTAACAATCATGGCAGTAGGTTCACATGCGGTTTTTGGCTTGCGCCCAGCTGTCCGCGGTGGTTGCCATGCATTTATTTATTTTACACATCCCTCAAGGTTATCGTAATAGAAATGCTTTCCATTGGTGATACGTTTATCAAACCGCAACTTAAATGACTTTTGTTGGGATTTAGCGAAATTGAGCAGCTGCCTTCGTTCATATCTAACTTTATCTGAAAAATCTTCGCCGACTGAGAATTCGCTATTTTCAGCTTGAAGCACCTCGGGACAGGACATGTTGTTTGACCTTAAAAGATCGGAAGTTCACGATTATAGGTCTTAATTTTTGTAGGTTAGAGCGGCCCAGCCTATGCGCCCGTTATATGTGCATTTTATAGTGGACTGCGCGGGGCCCTGGAACAGAAACCCTTGTTACGTAAAGTTCCATATTAAGTTCACACTGCGTAAACGGCTGCTTATAAGGCTTTGAGTCTATTCCACACAAGTAGGCGTTTTCAGCTCTGCACGAGATTTAAATCTATGGAAAGAATTACTTTCCATTCCATCCGTAGATGGTTCGCCGAGCTGTATGTATTAAAAAATATTCAAGAAGGATATTGCAGATGTTAACTTATGATGAAGGGTTCATCGGGAGTGGGAATCGCAAAGCACCTGTAGTCTTCATTAATTTTCCTGTATCTATCCCAAAACTCTTTGGCTGACACAAAACTCTTTATAAAAGTAACACACGTCATCCAATATTTCCATTTTGAATGCTTCTTGGTCCAACGTACTTGAGCTTTTCGATGCCTGAATTCCGCAAGATTACATAATGTGGGGTACCTGCGAAATTTGCCCAAAGCCCTGTTTTGATCAGCTAGGGTTGTGACACACTCCTTGTTCCACCTAGGTTTGAATGTTTTTGGCACATTACCAGAGGATTGTGCAATGAACACCTCAACAGCATTTAGTATCTGCTCAGTAACATTGAGCATAGCATCTTCGGGTGACATAGAAGAAATCAGAGAAGGGTCCAAAGTGGAATGCCACCCAAAAAGTGACCGGTTAGCTTGATCTGATCTTCACCTAGAGATTTGCTTGAAGAGTGAGGAAAGCTGAGCAACGCTCTCCGAAACAATCGAAAAGTGAACACTACCAACTGGGTGGTTAAGTGCTTACCAAGTAAAGCAAGAAAATAATGCGGGGGATAAAATCGACAGATCTATGGATTAAATAAGGCGTGAGCTGCACTGAAATGCGTTGGCTCTCTCCCATTAAGAAGTCATAGCCTAGATGCCAATAAAATACGTTCAACTACACCTCCACGGGAGTTTTGAGGAATCCCACCCCACATATGATGATGGGCAATGAAATCACCTATAATCGTAAAGGGTTGTGGGAGGTGGCCCACAAGACACTGCAGTTCCCTAAGATGTATTAAAGTGTTAGGTGGTAAATAAAGCGACACAACAGTTATGAGGCGGTCTAAAAAGCGCACTGCCATGGCTTCAAGTGGTGAACAGAGTGGGACCTCAGAGCAGGCGATCCCACCCTGTACAACCACTGCCACGCCATCAGAGGTAGTATCACTGAGACGGACTTTCCTATAAGACCCGGTGACGTCTTAAAATATGAGGGGAACGATTATGGCAATCAGTTTCCTGAAGAACAAGTGCTATCGGCAAAAGCTCAACCATAAAATGATTTATATCATCAATATTTCTTAAACGTCCGCGAAAGTTACATTGCATGAAGTGCAATTTTGCCATTTATAAAAGTGTTTTACATCCGAAAATGTAAATCAATAAAACTCAGTAGTGAAAAATGTTATAATTAGAAAGAGAGACAACATGGACTACTTCGGAGCAGTAGCCGGTTTTCGCTGTTCGTTGCACGGGTCTGCTTCTGCCATTCCATGTTGTCCGATTCGAATGCAGGAGCAGCCGAATCGTCAAATTTCACTGACAGGTCCGCCTCTTGAGGCGTGCCGCTGGTATTACCCAGCGTTTTTTTTTTCGGCTTGGATCGCGGTGAGCCAGGCCCCGGTCACGACCAGTCGAAGAGGCAGCAGAGGTGATGGGCGGAGCGTATTTCAACTCTGCCCGTTCCGCCCCCTTGGGTACCAGGGGAGCAGCACGACTTGTGCCGCTCATTGGACGAGGCGGCCCTCTCCAGTGAGTCAGGGAGAGAATGTATCTCCTGTCACCGGAGGAAGGCCTCGGAGTTAGGACAGGCGCTGGCGTTGCCTTCCTGTCCTGAGACTGGGGGGCAGCTGGTGTGCCCCCTCCAAGAGGTGGGGGAACCTGCTTCCCCTGAAAGGGGGGGGGGGGGGTTCGAAGAGCCTCTGCCAGGACTTCAGGCGAAACCTGGGTAGCCTTTAATTCCGTTCGCGGTGGAGGGCCCCTGCGCAACGAGTTGGAGCACGTACTTTTCGAAAGGAAAGAGTACCTTTGCTTTGCCTCTAGATTTGAGATGTTTTTATTTTGCTCTTAGGGTGAGGATTTCTTTCTTCTCTTTCTGTCGCCACAAGGGGCAAGAGCGATAG